>PVJS01003577.1:0-51001 GCA_004027185.1 Glis glis
CTGAGGCTGGCCGCGAACCCGGATCCTCCGGTCTCTGCCTCCCAAAGTACTGGGATTACAAGCGTGCACCACCACACCCGGCCCCATAGTTCCTCTTAAGGAAACAGACTAAATAATGTTATCTGTATATATGAATGTATCACTGTGAATCTCATTGTCATGTACAATTACAATGCACCAATAAAAATCATTGGTTAAAAACAATAATTGAGCTATATCCTGTGTAACCCAAATTTAGTGTCTTTTGTTTGACATCCCCCCAGTTCTCCCAAATCTCAGCCCCTGGCAAACACATTACACTCTGCTTTTATAATTGGACTTTTTCAGATATCACATGGCTGAACTAAAATAAATTTGTCTCAAACCAGCCTCTGTACATAGTGAACTGTACCCTAACTTAATGTGTAAACCAGTTGTAACCTAAGTGCATTATAATAAGTGTCTGAGGCTCAGCCAATCACAGCAGCTGAATCTCCTGTCAATTAGAGGCTGAAAACTGCAAAATATTACTATATAGGACAAGTGCTAACTGTAGCCAATCAGATTCCTTCTTTATGTCATTTCCTTTTCTCTGGCTATAAATGCATCCTGTACATGTGGTGGGGGGGTGCCTTCTGAACCATCTTTGTTCTATAATTCTTCTTGGTTGTAGAACTTTTTTTCTTGCTCAATTTAATTTAATTTTTTTTTTTGCCGTACCGGGGATTGAGCCCACGGGCGTTCTACCTCCACGCTACAACTCTGGGCCTATTTTTTATACTTTATTTTGAAACCGGGTCTCACGAAGTTGCAGAGGGCCTCTCTAAGTAGAGGGAGAGAGAGAGAAAGAGAGAAAGAGAGAGAGAGAGAGAGAGAGAGAGAGAGAGAGAGGGAGAGAAAGAGAGAGAGAGCTGAGGCTGGCCACGAACCCAGATCCTCCGGTCTCCGCCTCCCAAAGTACTGGGATTACAAGTGTGCGCCGCCATGCCCATCTCTTGCTCAATTTAATTTTGTTAAACTTAACTGTTCTCAGTTTTTCTTTTAACAGCATATAAATGAGAGCATGTGGTATTTGTCTTTCTGTGTCTGCCTTACCTCACTCAGCATAGTGTCCTCAGGACATATAAGTACCCCAAGTGTCCACCAATGGATGAATAGATACTGAAAATAACACAGCACAGCACACACACACACACACACACACACACACACACACACGAATATGATTCAGTCTTAAAATAGAAGGAAATGCAGCCATTTGTGACAACGTGACAGTGTTTAGAGATCTTAATTGCATGCTTCCAGTGATTTTACATCTAGTAAAGTTTCATGAGAGTGCAGAAGCTTTGGGTTGAGAATATTTTAAGGGCAGATGTTAGCAATTAGTTGATATTCTGATTCCAATTTCCTCCTCTTTTCATTACATGCAATTCTTAATTCTAGCGGATCATCAGAATACTTGGGGCAGGTTTTTACAGTAGTGATTCCTGGACCCAACTCCTGATTGATCTAAAACACAGTTTCTTTAAGAGTGGGTTTGAGACTTAGCATTAAAAAAATAAATAAAACTTCCATGCCCAGCCATTCTGTTATAAACAGCCTACTGTTTATCCACAGAACACATTTAGATCATGCATGACAGGTTTACCTAGCCAAATTGGTCAAGGCCCAATAAATGTTTGCTAAATTTTAAAAGAGGAAAATATTGCAAGGTGAGTACTATTCTAAAGGATATTTTATCCTTTATTTATGTGGCATGATTTTTTTCAAGCACTGGTACCAAGGTCCAAATTCCAGAATCCAGACTTATTTCACTAACTAACTTGTTTGTTCACAGGCAAATCACATAAACTTTTGTGACCCAAATGTTCTTATTTGAAAAATATTGATTTTAGAATAAATAACTTATGGGGTACCCTAATCTCAAATAACCCAGTATATAGATTCTATAAATCCTTGGTTTGGGGCCTGTACCAAAATTAGAAAAGTTTTCACGTCATGAATAAGTATCTGGATCAGGGTGTGTATGTATATGTTTGTGTTGTATGTATGATGAGTTATTAGTATAGTAGAACTATGTCACTATGTCTTTGACATTATGCTCTAGCATTTTTATCTATCAAGTAATTGCATTATGAATGTAAGGGATATTACTCTTAAGTTCCTTAAGACACATAGCTGAGTAATATGGAAATATATTGTATATATCTGATATATGTTAGATAAATACAAATTATATATATATATATACATACATATACATTACATATGTTAGGAAATGCACATAGCTGTAAACTACTAGAAGATTGTCCAATTTTTAGTGTCCCTGCAAGTTGATAAAGAGACAATAAAAGTAAGAGCATGGCTAAGAACGTGGGTGTGTGGAACAGACTGCTTGGATTCAAATTCCTCTTCTGCATTCTCTTCCAGAATGATTCTGAACAAGTGGGTTCACCATTTTCTGTCTCAATTTCATCATATGTAACATTAAGATAATACTAGTTCCTATTTGATCATAGTACTCATTACAATTTAATATACTAAAATTCATTAGGACGGAGCCTGGTATAGTCTAGGTTTTGAATTTGCATTAATATCAATATCATTAAGGTGGCTTTGTCTTTCTAAGTTCACATGAGTTTGCATGGCCTACACGTGTTGTGCAGCTATTTATATGCTTGGCTAAAAAATGACCTCTCTCTGATAATCTGAGCATATCCTCCAGAAACAAATATACAGCCATGGCCTTTGAAAATTCCTGGGCTTCATTGCCATCCATTCGAAATGGGCTGCATCAATCCCCGTTGTTAATTAGGTAGTAGAGGCCACAGCCGGAACTCCTCATATTCATTTCATGGAAGCCTATTTTATCACCTGACTGGTGTGATGGAAGTTTAGACAAATGCCCTTAGGTTCCCATATAACTAATCAACATAATGCCAAGGTTGTGAGATAAGACACATACTTGTAAATTTGTTTTTAAACAGCATGATATGTTCATGGACTCCATGTGGCTTTTGAGAGAATACTGCCTTCTATCCTAACTTTAATTTTCATCTTAAACAAAAACAGTGGGATATGCAATTTAAAAATGCCATGTGATGCCCAGTTGGTTTACAAAGTTTTTTAAATACATTAAGATTTTGATACACAATCATAATTTCTTCTGTGAATTAAAGGTACAGTTATGGTTTCATCATTAATGTTGTATACTCCTTGAAAAAGGAATCAACATCTTGTCTGGGGAAGTTTCAGGTTATTATTTCAATCTTTTCATGGCATCTTGCTTGTTTTGTAGAACTCCGCAGGAGCAACTTGGTAACACACTACTGGATACATTCACACATGCAAGTGAAACCACGGGCCAGGTCCAGTGCTCTCAGAATGACAATGACGAAAAGAGCCAGGGTCAGTTCAGCCTTGATTACATTTATTATCAAAAATAATAAAAATAATAAATGATTATATATAAAGCATGAATGAGCATATGCTTTTGGTATTCTCTAAGATCTCATTCTCAACTAGACCAGTAAACCCTTTATTTCCAGGTCAAAATCGAGCACACAGCCCTTTCCCTATTCTTTAGACTTACTTTGCCTTAACTAAAATAGTTTCATTTAAAAATTGGATGCCAAGAAAATCTTTATTTCACTTAGGCGGGGAAAATTGACAGCACTTTTGTTCTTGTATGGATGCTGATGGGGAAGACCATTCTTTTATTGTTAGTAATATTATTTCAAGAAAAGAAATGATCAGATAAGATGTATTCTTTGTTGATATTATTTTCTAATCTTATTTCCTAGTTGAAGAGATCAAAGTACAGAACCCAACTCTTTTTCTACCAGTAGAAGAATTAAACATAGAGAGACCTGAACCATCTCTGAAGATAGTAGAATTGGATGATGTAAGTTCATAATGACCGTTCACATTCCTTAAGAGAAAGGCCATAGCATATAGATACATGTGCATGTTATTGTCAACAAGATTCCTTTCATAACCCACACAGTTTAAGAGGAAATTCACAAGTGTTTGAATTTAAACATGCTGAAAAAAAATGAAATAGTATAAATTTTAATGTAGACAGTAAATTTGTGAGCTAAATTAGTATTGCAAAATTTTTTTTGGAAGCATGCAGAATGGGAAGTGAGAAAACATTTCACCACGTTAATTTACAGAATGTAGCCTGGTGTTTGGTTAGGTTAATTCTTTATGTTATGAGGCTTTTCAACAAAAGATCAGTTTTGTTGCATGGGATATATTTAATAAAATGTATGTGCAAATATAGTTTCTTGAATGTCATTTAACATTATTTTCTATCTAATGCAAGAAATAGCATTTAAGATGTAAGAGACTTATTATGATCATAGCTTGAGCACAAACTCTTCCAAGACACCAGAGAGTCAGAGCCAGAGGCAGTCAGGGCTCAGGCTCTGGGCTGCAGGCGAAGGTGTGAGGACATCACTGCATCTCTACCTGCTCCTATCCACTAGTTGACTGTACCCTTGTCCTTGATATTTCTTACTATGGTTGCCACAGGAAATGACTCAAGTGAAGAAACTACCTCTTTAAATACACTTTTCTTATTTGCTAGTTTGATGGCTTTTGATTTTTTTTCCTGCCTAACGACATTTTTATTTCTCCTCTGGATAAGTATGAGATGTTGGACACACACACACACACACACACACACACACACACACACACACACACGGAGCATATGCACACATATGCTATTCATTAAATTGCTGATGTGCAGAATTATCTTATGACATGCCAGTTAGAGAACTGGAAACCTTCTTATCACTGATCTATGTGGCAGTTGGTAGTTACATGATAAAATGTTGAAGGACTATCACATCAAATGCCCTCATAGAATAACTGTGCAGTTTGTTTGGTTCTCCTAGTACTCATGTGTTATGGTATATAATTAGAGCACTCATTACATCATTTGTAGGGAGAAAGTATTCTAGATATAGCCCACAATTAGCTGAATAGTGTATAATAAATTTATTGAAAATATTAATATTATGTAATATATATTTAACAAGACTTATCAAGAGGAATTTGAAGAATCAGAAAATGTTGTGCCTTACAAAGTTGAATTAGCTAATGCCGATAGTCAACTGAGGTAAGATCTTTCTAATTCATTTGGGATGCTTATTAAAAACCAAACACATGCAAAAATCATCTATCTTTTTAAATTAGAAATGCGTGATATCAAAACATGTGACTTTAGTGTTAATTTTACTGAAGCCATGTTTAAATTTAGGTACAATATTGCTAATATTTATCAACATTCAGCAGTTAGGAAATTGTCTATAGTGCTAGGTCTGTAATCTTGTCTAGCAAGACTGGTCAACAGATAAGAGGTTTAATATCCATTTCTCTATCCCTAAGAAAATGAATGGAATTTCTACTTTGTAATTTGATTACTATATATATAATCACATGCCTTTGCTTTGATCCCTATATACAATGTTAGAGGGGATGGAGAAAATTACTGATCATGGTTTGGCAATTTTACAGCTTTGGTTTGAAGGTGTTCATAGAACTATCCTAACTTTACATCCCTCCTGGGGGTTTATGAGTAACAGGAGAGGATCTTTTGGTTAAGTATAATTCATGAATTGTATGATGGAATCATGTAGAGCTTACATAAATATCAAATATTATTAAATATATTATTCAATTCATAATGTTATTAAAATTATAATTGTGCTTATAAACAGTAACTGTTATTAAACATTGAAGTCTAAATACCACATACTCCTTTTAACTCTTATAGCTCATTGATGAATAAATAATATGGCTATATAGTAGTGAAACCCTGATTTCATCACATTTCAATGAGCTTGAAAGATAACTCTCCATTTTAAAGATAGAATGTTCAAGATAAACTTGTTGCCAAATGTTTTGGAACAGAAACTTTCAATTGAGATCTTGTAATTATATTGAGCTTGGCCCAATTACCTAACTAATACTAATAATACCTAACTAATAATACTAATAATACCTAAGTAATAATACTAATGATACCTAATACTAAAAACTAATACTATTTAGTTATTTGTAGTTTACAATATGATCAAAATAAGGTTAAAATCAATATTATATTTACATAAATAACCTTGTTCCATTAAAGTTTTACTATATTTGTTTTCAATAAATTGAGACTTTACAATATCATTTCTTTCAATTCTATTTTTTTGTTTTTGTCTTTAAACATGAAAGTTATACACTTCATGATAATCAAAAGAATAGTTTTCCTTGTGAAAAGTACATCTATCAACATCATGTTTTCAATAAGGGGAAAACAGATCTTTTAAATCCTTGCCAGAGAAACAGTTCCACGTATTGTAAAGATGACTTAAAAGGTAAATTTTTCTTGTTGCTTAATATTATTAATAATGAATATCTGTAATTTAATAAAACCAATAGATAATGCAATCTGTAAACATTTTGCTGTTGGTTTTTAAAGTAGAAAATTTAGCACTTAGAAGAAAATTGGTTGAAAACACATAATTTTCTAGCAAAATAGTCTTTTTAGTGAATGAACAACAGTGTTTGTATTCATAAGAAAAAGAATCCAAAAAAGAGCTATTTAAAATTGTTCTGAACTGAATTAGCATTTTAAAGATTACATGGATGAGCCTATATGACAAAAGTATGATGTCATTCTTGCCTGAATTAAATATTTTTTTCGAATATTTTTATTTGATGTTTTATGTAAGAGATAAAACCTAAACAAAACATCATCTTGTTGATAGTTCTGTGTTGTTGTTACTAGTATTTCCCTTGGATTCTACAGATTAGACATTTGCTATGTTCAAATGTCTGTTTTCACTTTCAGGTTGTGAGATTATCATTTAAAGGGTCATTGCAAGTATCATAACCTGCAAATCAGAATTTGTTTTTATTCTGCCTATGTCATCTTGAACACATCATTCACTTCCTTAGATGTAATTTTATTAAGCTAAGATGTAGGAACTAGATACTTTTCAAGCTTATTTTCCAATATCATATTTTACCTACCTATGATTTTACTAAAACACAGTGAAAGAATTTGAGAGATACCAGGGGCATGATTACTAGTTGTAAACTGATGATCACCTTCTGATTGGGTAGCAAAAAGTGGAAAACAGAGGTAGACTTGTGTCAGTCATACTGATCTTTCCATTTTCAACTACTAAAACTCGCAATTATTATGGCCAAGTACAAACTGTGCCTAGACTGGAACCCAGGACTTTATAGGACTCCAAATCTGGTCCAGAAGCTACACGTTAGGGCAGTGTGGAGCATGGTGTTTCAGTTGCCTTTGGGAAAATGGTGAACTTAAATACTGAAGTAAGTGTTACTTAAAGACACCTTTAAAATATTTATTATTTAGGTCCATCTTTGTTTCACAACAAAATTGAAGAGAAATTACAGAGAGTTCCTATAAGACCCTTTGCCCCATACATACATAGTTCCTCTTCTCTCAGTGTTACACACCAGAAAGCTCATTTCTTTTTAAGAATAATCCATCGTATGAATGGGCCATAGTTTTATTCACCCATTTACTTATCAAAGACACCTTGGTTGCTTTGAGGCTTTGGCTATTATGAACAAAACTACTGTTAACACTCATGTTGGGTACAAACTCATTAGACAAAAATTTTCAGATCATTTAGGAAAATACCAAGGAGAACAGTTATTGGATCATATGGGACAGTATGTTTAGTTTTGTATGAAATTGCCAAACTGTCTAGCAAAGTGGCTATGCTATTTTACATTTCCACCAGCAACAAATGAGAATTCCTGTTGCTTCACATCCTCACTAATGTTCCAGGTTATGTTTTATATTTTTGCTTTTCTAATTACTGTGTAGCGTTGTCTTATTGTTTTTGTTTACAATTCCCTAATGACATATGGCATTGAGCATCTTTTAATATGCGTGTCACCTGTATATCCTCTTTTTTATTCTTTTATTGGTGCATTGTAATCATACATTTTAATGAGTTTCAGGGTGGTTTATTGAGATATATATTCATATTTCCCCATTTTAATTGGATTTTTGTTAATGAATTTTGAGAAATGTTTGCATATTTGGGGTAGTACTCAGCTATTTATCAACTATGGCCTTTCCAAATATCTTCTTTCAGTGTTTGGATTGTCTTCTCATTCTCTTGTATTTTCCATAGGGCAAAATCTTTCTTTTTTTCTTTGTGGTACTGGGGATTGAACCCAGGGGCATTTTACCTCCAACCTATACCCTCAAACCTATTTTATTTTTTACTTTGAAACAGGTCTCACTAAATTGCTGACAGTCTCACTAAGTTGCCGAGGCTGGCTTTGAACCTAGGATCCTTTTGTCTCAGCCCCACAAGCACTGAGCTTACAGGTGTGCATTACCATGCCCAGCTAAAATCTTTACTTTTAATGAAGTCCATTTTATTTATTATTTCTTTGGTACTGTCTCCTAAAAGTCATTGCCATACCCAAAGTCATCTAGGTTTTATCCTATGTTTTGAATTTTACATTCTGGTTTATGATCCATTTGACTTAATATTTTGAAAAGTGTAAATCCTGTGTCTGTGTTTACTTTTTATGTGGATGTCCAGTTGTTCTATCATCTTTTGTTGCAAAGACTATCTTCTTCCCACTGCATTGTCTTTGCTTCTTTTTCAAAGATCATTTGATTATATTTATATGGGTCTATTCTGGGTTCTCTATTCTGTTCTATTGATCTGTTCATCTATTTTTACTAATACGACACTGTCTAGTTATTGTAAATTTACAGTAATTCTTGAGGTAGAGTGGTGTCAGTCCTCTGTGTTCTTTTTCAACATTGTGTTGACTATTCTGGGTTATTTGACTATTCATATAAACTTAAGAATCAGTTTGTCAATAGCCATAAAATAAGCTAGAATTTTATTGGAATTGCACTTAATCTATAGATCAAGTTGGGAAGAATTGATATCTTAATAATATTGAGTCTGCTTATCCATAAACATGGAATATTTCTCCATTTATTTAGTTATTTGGTATCTTCCATCAGACCTTTATAGTTTTCTTCATTTAGATCTTGTGTGTGTGTGTGTGTGTGTGTGTGTGTGTGTGTGTGTGTGTGTATACTTAGGTTTATACCTAAGTATTTTGGGGAGGTGCTAATATAAATAGTCTTGAGTTTTAATTTTTAAATTCACTTATTCTTGCAAGTTTTAAGAAAGTGATTGACTTTTATACATTAACCTTGTATCCTGCAACCTTGCTATAATTGTTTATTCCAGGATGGTTTTTGATAATGTTTCCAGATTTTTCTACATGGACAATCATATCATCCAGAGACAAAAACAGATTTATTTTATTCTCATTTTGTACACCTTTGCTTCATTTTCTTACCTTGTATTAGCTAGGAGTTCCAATAAAATGTTGAAATGGAATGGAAGGGATGGGGCATCCTTTTCTTATTCCTGATTTTAACTGAAAAGAATTAAATTCTTTCTATTAAGTATGATGTTAGTTGTAAAATATCTGGAGATGTTCGTTATCAAATTAACAAAGTTTCTTTCTCCTAGATTGCTGAAAGTTTTTATCATGAATGGGTGTTGGATTTTGTCAAATGCTCTTTTTTTTGCATCTTTTGATATGTTCATGTGATTTTTCTTCATTAGCCTATATGATGTGTTAGAACAATTGATTATTGAATATTGAATCAAGACAAATCTTTTATGACTCAACAGGGCTTCCAATGAAAAGACTAAATTAAGTATATCTATATTGCATTTTTAACATTATTAAAAGGCTTTTTTGAACTGTATTTTTAACTTTTTTTTTTACAGTACTGGGGATTCAACCTAGGGGCATTCTACCTCTGAGCTACACTCCCAGCCATATTTTTATTTTTGATTTTGAAACAGGGTCTCACTAAGGTGTGGAGGGCCTCACTAAGTAGCTGAGGCTGGCCACGAACCTGTGATCCTCCTGTCTCAGCCTCACAAATACTGGGATTACAAGTGTGCGCCACCATGCCCGGCGCATTTTTAACATTTAACAAAACTTTTAACTTTAAAAAAAGCCTATTTTTCACTTTTTCAACAACAATGGACCTCAGCAGTATAATTGTACAATCTTTCAAAAATATTATTGAAAGTTGTTATATAAATTTCAACAGAAGAAATGGCATCTTTTTCTTCTGAAAAACCAGATGATTTCTATATTCAGATAATTTTGACAGTGAACTCATTATTCTAGATGTTTTATTATATGTAATGGTCTTCTTAAAGTTTTTATTATAAAAATATTTCTTTGACATAAAAATAACTTCATTTCTTACAATATTTGTGATAATTAAGACCCCAGCAGTTGGAAGTGAAAGTTCTACATACTATGTGTAATTGTCAAGTTATATAAACATTTGATCATAAACACTTCCTTTGGGATATAAAGCAGAATTTACATCAGTGGTGATTATTTTAGTCAAGGTCTCTATTCTTTCATGTAGTCTATTTATAGAGGTATCTATTTTGAAAAGAGTATGAGGGACAATCAGATGAAGGTGTATTTAGTCCAAACAATAGTATACATGCTTTTAAATGAGAAAAACATGGTACAGAAATTCTTACAGAATTTTCATTCCTCAGTAGATCTTGACTAGTATTTCACTACCCTGGCTGCAGATTATAAGCACCTGAAGAATTTGGTGGGAGAAAAAAAAAAAAAGGCCAGTGCCTAAGCGTCTTTCCCAGAGCCTATTTTAATTGGTTTGGGGTCAGGCCCATACGCTGACAATTTTAAAGAGCACCTTCGAATGATTCCATTGTGCATTAGGTTGGAAATCAAGTGATCTACTTAAAGCAGACATAATGAGCTGGGTAACGAACACCTTGCTCATGTTGAAGCTTTCTAGAGGCAGGTGTGCCAGCTCCACACTTTCCGTGCCCCTAACTACTGCTGCTCTTTCTTCTGGTAGATTATTTCCCTTTGCTCTCTCCTCATTGCTAGACACACTAGGCACACTAGGAAACAGAGGTAAAATGTGGAAAAAAGTTTCATCTGCATCACTTCTCATGAATTGCAGTTGTAAAATTTGAGTGAAAGAAGAGATAGGAAAGCGGGAATTGAATCATAGGCTGAAATAAAAATTTGCATCAATTTCAAGATTTTATTACAAAATAAAACATCTTGCATCCTTTAATTTGTCTACCTCATTAATATTTGGCTGTATAAGTGATTTATGATTGCCAATCATGAACATAAGCACAGTAAAAGTATTTTATTTATTTTTTGGTACTGGAGATTGAACCCAGAGGAACACTACCTCCAAGCTAGACCCCCAGCACTATTTTATTATTTATTTTGAAACAAAGTCTCATGAAATTGCTGAGGATCTCACTAAGTTGCTGAGGCTGGTCTTGAACCTGAGATCCTCCTGTCTCAGCCTCCCAAGTATTGGGATTATAGGCATGTGCTACCACGCCCTGCTTAGTAAAAGTATTTTATCACTGAAACCTCAGAAAAGGAATTTTGATAAAATAAAGTTTATAAAGTTTTTACCCTAGAACTTTTGGTTTATGAACAGTTTAATCTATTTATTTAAATCTATTTGTTCACCTTTTATCAATATGTGTTTTCAACAGCAGGAGCTTCAAACACAGATTCTGACAACTTTGTGGATGCTGATGTTTATTATGCTGACTTTGAAAAGATAGGGGAAAGCAGCTCTTTTGAAAGAAACTTAAAAGAGGAACATATAGGTATAGAAAGTAACCAAAAGTCTGATGATTCCTGCATATCACTTGAGAGCAAGGATTCCTTGCCAAATATAGATTTAGATAAACCTTCCACCAAGGAGAAATTATCTCAAGACAGCAAAGACTCCTCGGAATTTAGCAATCTGCACGAGAGGCCAAACTTCGAAGATTCTAAAACTACAGCGTCAACACTGGTAAATCTCTGTTTATTGTAATAACCTTTTTATAAGGAATTTCATAAGAAATTGTCATTGTGACACACTATATTCTTAAGTTTTTCTTTCTATTGAAGTTGAAATGTGCTACCTTATTATGTGGTAGCTGCAGAGTAACGCATATGGGAAAAAACATTACTTAGAGGACAAGATCGAATATGATGAATGCCATCTTAACAAATGGTTTTCTGTGACAAATAACTTAATGCCCACCTCATACCCCATAGTAAGTGCTGTTACTTTTTCAAATGAAATTAACTATAGTCTAATCAATGCTATAGCTCACCTAGCCCTGGATTCATGGTGCTCTGTGGAAACTAGGTTCTGGGAATTGCTGCAAATGGTGGTACTGTCAACTATTCTACCTGCGAGTGATAAATCCATTGGCTAAGGAGTCTTGTGTCTTCTGTCAGCAGCCATGAAGGTATACCAGACTTGCAAAAAGAGTCAGATTTGAAACCCTTCAGAGTTCTTGATGGAAAGTGGAAAGAGCAGGCTGACAGAAATAAATCTAATAAAAGTAATTAGAATAAGTGTGAGCAGATTAAATTGTATAATTTGTAGTTAGAAACAGATTCCAAGTTTGAATCTGAAAGCAATCTATCCAGATGATTTTTTCAAGAAAACTTTTTATTATACTCTATAAATTGAAAACATAATAATAGCAATAATTTCAGAGGACACATAATTTGTGGCTGGAAATACATAATGTTTATTAATAAATGATACCTAGCTTTTTTAAAATAGAAAATACAACTATATCAATAACTATTTTAAAAAGCCACTTGAATTTTATGCCATTAGCCCAGCTTGATAGGACAGTTAAAAACATTTTATTTGCAAATGATAATACAGCATGTGCCATACTGACTAAAATGTTCTAACAAAAGAAATCGGAAATGTGAAATGCCATGTTTTCTCTTCTTTCTGTAGAAGCCCTAAACTGAATTTTTATTAATGAGGTTTGATCAAATGTTTTTAACATTTTGTTAATCCTACTATATATACCATCCTTAATAGTGGGAAAAGCTATGAGTGAAAATTAAAATATTACTTTAGTGCTGATAATTTTGAAATAGTTCATTTTTGGTCTATTAATATTATCAATTATTTAGAAGGCTATTGGATTTTCATGTTACATATCAATAAAGCAGCTTTAAAGGTTTACTATCTGAAAACTATTTAAAACAAACTCACTTAAAACATGGAAAAAAGTTCGAGAGTAAAGGAGTGATATTAAAAAATCATAAAAATTTAAAAACATTACAAGAGCAAAGGGGATGTAAACTTATTTATCAGGGAGATTAAATAAAATCCAAATTTGTATGTATCTATCAGTATAGCCTCAGATATATTATAGCAAAAATGGACAAAACTACTTGGTATTTTGACAAATCCACCAACCAGATGTTTCTTTTTTTAAATAAACTTTTATTGGTGCATTGCAATTATACATCATAATGAAGTTCAGAGTGATAGCAACATTCATGCACACGGCACTCGGTGTGTTTCCTTCTGGGTCCCTCCCCTTCCCACTCTCCCCGTACATATTATTTAGGTTGGTATTGATAATTTCATACATGAATATAGCATTATTTGAGCATTATTTGAACTGCTTCCTTCATTAAGTCTCCTTTTCCCCTTCACACTTCCCTCCTCAAATCCTTATCTTTTTCTCTCTGTTCTTTCTCTTTTTTAATTAGTAAAAATAGAGAAGATTTGAATAATGCAAATAGACTTAAAGAGGATATTTTGAATCACATACTCAATAATTAGAAAATATGCATTCTTTGAAAGAACACATGGAACATTCACAAAATACACTTTTGCAGCATATTACCAAAATAAACCTACAGAGGATACCTCGACAAATACTAAAAAAATGACATCACACATTGTGTCTTCCAACTGCAATATAATAAATTATAAATCAATAGCAAAATGGTAACATCAAATATAACTCAAATAGGTTTTGATTAAAAAATAATTCATAAGTGAAATTATAAATACTCAACTGAATATGAGCAAAAAACATCACATATAAGTATATGTAGGATGAAATTAATATACTACTTACTGGAAAATTTATAGAAATGGTCCCTATCTTACCATTGTTAAATTATGAATTTTTGATCTTACAATTCTGCAAAAGCAATATGCACTTAGTAGAAAACATGCTTCAAATTTTGAATGCTGGTCTTTTTCCAGTCCAGGGACTTTCGATCTGGTACTCTGTCACAGTGCTTGGTGGTGGCTCTGAGCTGTAGCTCCCAGTTAACCATGATGCTCTTCAGTGTAATGTGTTGCTAAGCTGTGACATTTGGTAGGCTAGATGTATTAAATGCATTTTCAACTTACAATATTTCCATTTTCACGATGGGTTTAATGGGACCTAACCCCATTGTAAGTCAAGTCACAAATACAAGAAAATGCAAAGAGTGAAAATTAATGAGTTATGAATCTGACTAAAAAAGAATGAAACGATAACATTGAATTAAACTCAAAGGGTGTAGAAAGAAATAATGATGGCAAGAATAGAAATTAATAAGACAAAAAGTAATAACACCAACAAAAACTAGAAACTATTATTTACTTAACATTAATAAATTAGACACAATTCTGGGCACAATGACCAAGAAAACAACAAAATCAACCTATCAATAAATAAATAGATAAATAAATACATACATAAAAGTACAAATAGACAACATATATAGAATCAAAAGAGATGCTGGGCGTGGTGGCGCATGCTTGTCATCCCAGTACTTGGGAGGTGGAGAACGGAGGATCTGGCTTCGCAGCCAGCCTGAGCTACTTAGTGAGGCCCTCTGCAACTTCGTGAGACCCAGTTTCAAAATAAAGTATGAAAAATAGGGCCTGGGACATAGCTTGGAGGTAGAAAGCCCCTGGGTTCAATCCCCAGTACCGCAAAAAAAAAAAACCAGAAAAAGAAAAAAGAAAAAAAAAGAGAATCAATATAGTTTTTAAAATGTTAGTTTCTAACACCATTATACCAATACATAAAAATAATTTAAAAAAATGCATGGATTGCTATATATATTACATAAAAATGACTGGATGATTAGAAAAACCTAAAAAGACATATAACCACTTGCTATGATTTGAATGTGTCTTCCAGAGTTCATGTGTTGAGACCTTAATTCCCAGCGCAGTAGTATGGAGAGGTGAGTCCTCTAAGAGGTGACGAGGTCATGAGGCCTATCCTCATGAAGGGATTAGTGCTGTTACTGTGGGATTGGGTTCATTATCTTGAGAGAGAGAGTGTTGTAACCTGAGTTCAGCCCTCTCATGCTCTCTCACACTCTCTTGCCCTTCCACCTCCCTCCATGGGATGATGCAGCATGAAGTCCTTCAGCCGATGGGGGCCCTTGATCTTAGACTTGACAACCTCCATGACTATAAGAAATCACTTTCTTTTCTTTATGAAATATACAGTCTGTGATACTCTCTTATAGCAGTACAAAATACACAGGCCATTAAAGCATTTGAATAGGTAGTTCAACATCTATTTCCCTCCAAACTCCTTTTACTTCAAAAAAACAAAAGCAAAGGAATAAAATAGGCATGCAAGTTTTGCAGTGAATTTAATAGGCCATTAAAAACTGATAATATTAATTATTCAACCTCTTGTGGTGGAGAACAGGAAGGAAGGAAATTTCCCCAATTATTTCTGAGGCTAGAGTAACCTTGATAGAGAGAATGGGAAAAGACCATTTCCCAGGATATAAATTCAGATGTCATTAAAATATGGCAAAACAAATCTAGTAGTTTGTATATAAAATATAATTATATATAATATATTATATACATTATATATGAAAATTCAATTGATCTTTTTTCAAGAATCTAAGAACTCAAGGGATGTGGTAAAGATTTTGATCAATTAAAATATTTTAGAAAACCATTAATAAAGTATAGCTTCTATACCCTAATAAAGGATATTTTGCAAAATCTCACAGATACATAATCTTTGGTAATTCATATAATGCAAAAGAATGTAGCAATTAAAATGACTGAAACACAACTACTTTCATTCACATTGATGCATCTCAAAAGTATAATGTTTAAGTTTAACTGTAAAAGGATACACAGAGTATAAACCTGACACTAGTTTTGGTGTATGTATGTGTGGTACTGTGGATTGAAACCAGGGGCATTCTACCACTGGGCTTCATCCCCAGCCCCTTGTATTTTTTTGACACCGGGTGTTGCTAAATTGCCAAGACTGATCTCACACTTGAGATCCTCCTGCTTCAGTCTCACAAGTAGCTGGAATTGCAGGCATGTGCCACAGAGCCTGTCTGGTTTCTGCAAACACTTAAGATAATTATAACTTTTTATAGATGCACTAAGATGTGACAATAATAAAAACATGCACTGGAATATATCAACATAATATAATTTGCTCTCTCTATATATAAAGTCTAAAAAGTCTTTTAGTATAGATATCGGAAGCAAATTAAATTACTGATATTAATTTGTATGACTAAATTGTATGTTGTACATATCTACATTTAAAAATATTTCATAATTTAAAATGAAATTTTTTCAAAGTTGCCAATTGTTTTTTGGCTCCTTCGCATTACTATTCTAATGTAATGACCAGACCTGGACTATTTTTTAATTCTCCTCTCCCTAGTAGAAGCCATTCTCTGAGCAGAATGTATTTATGTTTCAGAACAATGTTCATGTCCCTAGAAACAGGGGCAATTTCTAGCAGTGGCATTTTCAGACACCTAAATTGGGTGTAAGGTTGTTCGTTTTGTGTTTCAGTTTTCATGAGGTGAATCTTCCTGTGGAATTAAGTGCCAAGTTGTGGGGTGGTATTTGGGAAGGATACGGACAACTCTGGGGTTCTAGGTGCTGGCTCTGCAAGTATCAAAAGTTAACTTAGTGAGTTTGGACAAAAACAAAACAAAATACAACCTTTATACATTTTCTTGTTGGTAAAACAAAACTTTTAAACCCTTCCAGATTTACAATTGCATAGTCCAAATATGAGCTTCACTATAAATGAAGAAAGATATCCTCAGAAGAGTCGACTTGGAGATGTATTTGAATGGCGTGATTTATTGGTTTCTAGCGTTGTTTTGTAATTTTTTATTTATTTCTGAATTGTGAATTTGTAGAGTTATAGCAATTTGCTTTGTTATGTTCAATCCCTTGAAACAGACTCTGTTTGTGCATTCATTAGATTCACTGGGGGAATTCTTGAATAGTGAGAGCCACTCTGATTGTATTTAAGCCCATCTAGAGCTCTCACTTTGGATTGACTGACCTGTTTCATATTAGAGTTATGTGCTTTATTTAATCACTGTTATAGTCTATCCAGAAATAAGAGCATATGCAAAAATAAGTTAATAGGCTGGTGGAATAAACCTAGGCAAGACTGTAAACTGGCCAGGTCTGCCAGTTTACAGCTATGTAAACTTCACGAATTTCCTCTCTTCCTCTTTCCTTGGTCTTTTATTTGTATGTTTGCTTTGTGATGAGTATTTTGTAACTGGGACTTTTGTCCATGACTATTTTTACATCAGATTTATTCTTATTGGTATTTTACTTTCATCTTTGAAATTATTTTATGTTTAGACAAAGACATTAGTTCAAAGGCATTGTATATAGAAAAAGACTCAATTCCAAGATAATTGATGTGCAAAGACTGAGGAAAAAAATAGGAAAGAAGGCAGAGAGGAAAATTTTATTTTATTTCATGAACTTTTGTCCTCCTTAGATTGATGACAACTTAAAGATAATTACTTAATTGTGCTTTATATACTTTTTGGAACTTATTGTACATAAATGTGTTGTTTTGTCTCCACTATTAGAACTTGAACTTGTGAGAGCAGAATTTATGCTTAGTAAAATGTTTGATGAATGAATACACGTCTTTGTTTTAATGAGGTAGAAAACAAACTTAATTTTGTTGAATATTTTGTTTCCTAGTTGTTACAAGAAATAGCCCTCAGAAGTAAACCTATAACTGAAAAATATCAAGGAATTGAGAAATTCTTTACTTTTGATAAAAGTGAAAAACTCAACTTAATACCTTCTTATAGCTTAGAATGCAGCCATTCCAGTACTAGGATTACACTTGCAGGTAAATTCAGACATGAAATCAGATGATCTAAAGGACCAACCTAACAACTTCTAATTCACTTTTTAAAAACAGCCAATTGTCAACTTAGGAAATACTGGTTCAACAAATAAAGTTATTTCCTTCTTACCTATCTAGAAGTGTTAACCCTGTGTGAGTTGCCATATATTTATGCTTAAGGCTACTATCAGAATGTGAGAAAACATGACTATAATGAAATTGGGGGAAGATTATTTTTAGAATTTAGAGCACGGCCCTTATTATTTGCAGAATAGTCCAAACACCTTGAATCACTTTGCCAGCTAAGTATTATATGGAGATATATATTAAATTTCATCTTAAAAACAAGTAATAAAATTTCAGACTCTATGAAATTTGAGACAGACATCTATAATTTCCTTTTGTCTCTCAGATCTTTATTATGGCAAAATACACATAACTTAAAATTTACCACCTACGACCTGGTGTGGTGGCACAGGCTTGTAATCCCAGTACTTGGGAGGCTGAGACCGGAGGATCCGAGTCCTCAACTACTTAGTGAGGCCCTCTGCAACTTAGTGAGATCCTGTTTCAAAATAAAGAATAAAAAATAGGACTGGGGGTGTAGCCCGGAGGTAGAATGCCCCTGGGTTCAATCCCTGGTACCACCAAAGAAAAAAAAATTACCATCTTCACTATTTTTAAGTTCATAGTTCACTGGTACTAAATGTATTCACAGTGTTGTGAAACCTTCATTACCATTCATCCCCCAAACTCCTTTCATCTTGCAAAGACAAAACTCTACACTGATTCAGCAGTAGCTCTTCATTCTCTCTTCTTTCCACCCCTAGTAAAACCCTCTACTTTTGTTTGTATTATTCTGCTTATTCTAAGCACCTCATTCATATAAGTGGAATCTTACAGTATTTTCTTTCTGTGACTGGCTTATTTCATTTAGCTTAGTGTTCTTAAGTTTCATCCATGTTGTAGCATGTGCTAATTTTTCCTTTTTTAAACAATATAAAATATAGAAAAGTGAGGACAAAAGGTCTGTAGCCCTGTCTTCCCAGCTTCTTCTTTATGCATTTCTCCAACTCCTCAAGACTCTTTAGGACATAGTTTGAAAGTCACTATTAAAGTGAAAAAAGGTTATAAAAAAACCTTTCTTTCTTTTTATAGTCAGATAATATTCCACTGTATGGATTTGCTACTTTCGCTTATCCATCATCCATCAGTGGACTTGGGTCGCTTCCACCTTTCAGCTGTTGCGAATAACACTGCTTTGAATATGCACTGTACACGTATCTCCTCAAGACTCTCCTGTCGATTCTTTTGGGTATATACCCAGAAATAGAATTTCTGGATCATACGGTAATTCGATTTTAATTTTTTTGAGGGATGGCCACAGAATCTACACCTTTTTAATGACATAGAAAACGAACTTAATTTCATTGAGTATTTTGTTTCCTAGTTATTTACATTTCTACCAACAGAATTCCAATTGCTTTGTTATTATTTTGTTTTCTTGATAGTAGCCATCCTTTTGAGACTGAGGTGTGGTATATCGTACTTTAGATTTTGCATTTTCCAAATTATTACTGATGCTGAGCATCATTTCGTGTGCCTACTAGTCATTTCTTTACCTTTGGAGTGATGTCTATTTAAGTCCTTTGTTCAATTTTTAGTTGTTTATATTGGGTTTTGTTGTTGAGCTTGGGGAATTCTTTTTGTATTCACATGATTTGCAAATATTTTCTCCCATTCTATGAGTAGGTTTATTATTCTTTTACTCTAATAGCAGTGTCTTGTGATATAGCATTTGTTTTTGACTTTTCATAAAGTTCTCTGAGTTTCTTTGCTAGTATATTGTTGAGGTTTTTGCATCACTGCTTATATGGGATGTTTGTGTAAAGTTTTCCATTCTTGTAGTATCTATGGATTTGGTATCAGGGTAATGCTGGCATCATAGGATGAGTTAAGAAGTGTTCTTTTTAAATTTTCTGAGAAAGTTTAGAAAAGATTGGTGTTAACATTCTTTAAATGTTTGATAGCACTCCTCACCCAGTGAAGACTTTTCTTTGTTTTTTTTTTGTTGTTTTTTTTTGCGGTACTGGGGATTGAAGCCAGGGGGGTTCTACCTCCGCGCTACACCCCCGGCCCTATTTTTTTATGCTTTATTATGAAACCGGGTCTCACGAAGTTGCGGAAGGCCTCACTAGGTAGAGGGAGAGAGAGAGAGAGAGAAAGAGAGCTGAGGCTGGCCGCGAACCCGGATCCTCCAGTCTCTGCCTCCCAAAGTACTGGGATTACAAGCGTGCGCCACCACGCCTGGCTAGGACTTTTCTTTGTTGGAAGGTTTTTGATTACTGACTCAATATTCTTACAAGCTATATTTATGTTCAGATATTGTATTTCTTGTTTTTTTTTTTTTTGCGGTACCGGGGATTGAACCCAGGGGGGTTCTACCTCTGCGCTACATCCCTGGCTCTATTTTTTTTTTTTATACTTTATTTTGAAACTGGTTCTTGCGAAGTTGCGGAGGGCCTCACTAGATAGAGAGAGAGAGAGACAGGGAGAGAGACAGCGAGCGAGCGAGCTGAGGCTGGATCCTCCGGTCTCTGCCTCCCAAAGTACTGGGATTACAAGCGTGCGCCACCATGCCTGGCCCTATTTCTTCTTGATTAATTTATTATGTACTGGGGATTCAAGCCAAGGCCTTGCACATGAGTGCTCTACCACTGAGCTACAACCCTAACCCATGTTTTATTTTTCATTTTGAGACAGGTTCTCACTAAATTGGTTTCAAACATGCCATTCTCCTGCCTCAGCCTCCTGAGTAGCTGGGATTACAGGCATGCACTACCATGTTCTCCTCCTCCTCCGTCTTTTAAAGACACTTTTATTGATGCATTGTAATTATACATCATAGTGAGGTTCAGAGTGTTACAAACATACATGCACACCGGTCTTTGTGTGTTTCTCTTCAGATCCTACCCTGCTACCGGCTCCTCCCTGTACACGTGGGTGAGGTTTGTAGTGATACCTTCATATGTGAACATAGCATTATTTGAACTGATTCCTTGCTCAAACCCCCCTTTTTCCCCTCCCTACTTCACTCCCCCAATCCCCTTCCACTGTTTTACTGGTCTCTCTGCTCAATTATCTAAAGTCCCTTTTGTTTCCGATTCTCTCTCCAGCTTCCACATATGAGAGAGAATACTCAACCTTGACTTTCTGAGACTGGTCGATCTCACTTCATATAATATTCTGTAGTTCCAATTATTTTCCTACAAATGACATAATTTTGTTGTTCTTTGTGGCTGAGTAAAATTCCATTGTGTGTGTATGTGCCACATCACTAAAAAAACAAATAGCTCTCCCTCTTGATTTTTTAGTTTCACTTTTAAAGCTAGGTCTTGGTGCCATTTATATTATTGTGTCCCATGTGTTTAAATGTGTTTATTTATGTACAAATTATTACATCTTTTGTTGTATTGTTATATACTTTTAAAATATTTATTTATATTCATAAGTGTATGTTTGCATCATCTTTGCAATTTATAGCTTAACTTCTCTTTAATCAAGATAAATGAATTCAATATTTTATTAGTATGAGATTCTATATTTCATAATATGTCTTATTTATATAAATATTTCTTAGTTCAGAGGAATATTGTTCAGCGAGATAAAAATTTAGTAAACCAACAACATGGATTTACCTCATTGCCTCATTTTGTTCTGTATGTTATCTTACCATTTTTTCCATTTCAGGAGACAGAGAATGGATCCCAGAGAGTAGCGTACATGCACATGCTGGTACAGAGGCTGCTGTGGGTGTTCTGCAGAGTGGCCAGAGTCTGTCACCCAGTGTAAAACCTCAAACAATGGGTAAGATTGGGTATGTCAGCAGGGATGTATTGGTGGCTCTCTGTACTTAGTAGTTTGTTTATTAGACGTTTGCTAGACACCCAAAATTAGCTTTTGCAAGCACCATTTATTTTAATTAAATGCCTTGGATTTTTCTTCAAAAAATAAAAAAAATCAAGTATACTTACTATGCCTCTCAAAAAACATGAATTGTATTCCGTTATTATCTATAACAACGTATTAGGTAATATTTGTTCAATGTAGCTGAGGATGTGGTATATTCTGAGCACTCCTCATAGAATCCACGCTCATTTCCATTACACACTCAGGAAGCAGTCAGTTTATACCAGATTTTATGTACTCTTCTACTTAGTTCATATTATGATTAGATGTAAATGAATGGCTTAGATTAAGATTGCTACTTAGAACTGGGATTGAAATAATTTGGTTCTAAATGTTATTGCGGTACGTGTTAACCCTCGGATCTTGATTTCAGTTCATTAACTCCACTCTCCAACCAAAGTAATTGCATGCTTTTCCAGAGGATAACTCTTTTGACATGTTGAATGCCCATTGAGATATTTTCCTGATGTATGCATCACTAGTATTATTAGGTCATTACTATTACTCCATTATACATTCTAAAGCACATTTGCTTTATGCTGCATTTCATATGAAGCTGCAGCAGATAACTAATGAATTAAAGCAATTTGACACACCTGTGTTGACTATGTTAGTACTCTGAGGCCCTGGGGATAAAGAGATGTGTAAGTCATAGTCCTTGACCTTAGGGAGCTCACAGTTTAGAAGGAATACTTGACAAAGTGTGCTAATTGCCTTGGTTTAAAGCCTCTCTTCAAGCCAGAAATTTAATTACATATGATTTGTTCATGTATAAGATTTATATGTCTCTCTTGCCCTAAACCCTATGATTAAATTTCCTTGGCTAGCTGAGATCATTTCTATATGCATTTATGTTGAGAATCTGTCAGATAGAATTTTTTTGTAGAAAAACCATCCATTTATGATAAATGTTTTTGGTGCTATAATTAGGTACCTATTTTCACATCAAATGCTAAAGCAGCCTCAAAAATTCTGGTTGCTTCCTTCTGGGGTAGTCAGAAGGAACTGGTTTAAGGCATTGTGTATTGATGAAAATAAATTCATATGCTTGCTCTGAGAAATTTGTCCCTATGGCAAATCTTTACAAATAAATAGCCAAATGCTTTTAAGTACCAATTTGGGCAAATTAGCCAAAGTTAGTACTTTACTATGAAAAACACTAGTTTTTGATAGTGAATTATGAAAATCTTAATAACCTCAGTCTGGGCACTGCCAGACACAGCTGATACCCATGTCTCTATGGCCCAAGAGCTTAGAGTCCAGCACAGCGGTTCCAAAACCTCAGTGTGAGGACAGCCAACTGGGAAACCTGTTATAATGTGCATTTCTAGATCTCACTCTTAGAGGTGCTGATTTATTTAGGCTGGGGTAAGGTCCCGGGAATTTTCATTTGTCAACAACTCCCTTTTATGCTGATATAAATATTTCTAAATTCATATTTTGGGAAGACTATTGTGTGGATATAAAAATGCTTATATTATACCATATGCAATATAATAAGTTTAAAAAAAGACTATGAATAATGTACTTCTGAAAATTGATAGCCAATTAATACTCCATTCTGGCCGGGTGTGGTGGCGCACGCTTGTAATCCCAGTACTTTGGGAGGCAGAGACCGGAGGATCCGGGTTCGCAGCCAGCCTCAACTCTCTCCCTCTCTCTCTCTCTCTCTCTCTCTCTCCTCTCTCTCCCCCTGTCTCTCTCTCTCTCTCTCTCTCTCTCTCCCTCTACTTAGTGAGGCCCTCCGCAACTTCGTGAGACCCGGTTTCAAAATAAAGTATAAAAAATAGGGCTGGGGGTGTAGCGCAGAGGTAGAACGCCCCTGGGTTCAATCCCCGGTACCACACACACACACACACAAAAATACTTCATTCTGTCTGTGATAATAGAGGTAGGTACATATGCAGTTCTTTTAGGAATAGAGGTGCTAACATAATGACTTTGCCATTGAAAAGTGTAGATATGCAAGATGTTAGGGAGCATGTGACATTTAAGTTAAATCTTCCAAAAGTAATAATATTTACCAGTTAGGGGAGTTGTGAAATGGCTTTCTGGACAGAGGTAGTGGCCTGAAATAAAATAAAATGTTCCTGGCTATGTCACAAGTTATGGAAATCTTATATACTGAACTGATGCCAGTATATAAAGGAATTCCAATTTCTGTAAGATTTTAAAATTTGTGAATCTAAAAACATGGTAGCTATAAAATAGTTATGTGTTTAGCAACAAGATCACTGATTCTCTCCACCTTCTGCCAAAACTTACTCCTCTCTCATCCCATCGGCCAGTCTTTGTAAATGGTAATAGTATCCAAATATTGGTTAAGCCTGAAGGCTAGGAGTCACCTTGACTGCCCACTCCCTATTCATTGGTAAATCCTGCTGATTTCAGCTCCAAAATCCAGCCCAAACCTAACAGCTTTTACCTTCCCTGCTCAAGAGGAGCCCAAGCCAGTTCTCTATCATCGCTCACTTGTCTCCAATTTCATGTTCATTTCTCCCCAAGCCATGTTGCTATGATTACTTTCCCTCAAATTCCACTGTTTATAGTCAGTGAGTAAATTGTTTATATTTATAGTCATAAAATTATTTACATTTATAGTTCGTAGGGAGTGACTCATACTTTCCATAAATTTAAAACAGAAATAGTATCGTGTCATTTTGTTGCCTAAAAACATCCTGGAGCTTCCTGTGGAAGATAGAAAAACACCATATTCCTTCTTTGCATCACACAGCAATTCTGGAATTGGCTGCCATTCTCTCCTAACCGTATCTTCTCCCACACTGTAGCCACAAGGGCTTCTTTCTGTTCCTAGGCAGGCCACACTCTCACTTCTCAGCCTTGGAATGTGCTCCTTCCTTGGATACAGGGTGCTGTGCCACCTCTCACACCATCCTCAGAGCTTTCTTCCTATGGTTGGTTCCTTCCCATGAATCACTCTCAGTTCAGATGCTACCCCATCAAGAGGCCTTTGGGACCACCCTCTTTAATGCTAGTCTCTTCAGTGCCTCTAATAGTTCTCATAGAACATATCGCAGTCTGACATCTTATTTGTTTATTTTCTTCTATCTCTCACGTTGGTCAAAAGAAAGCAAGGACTAGCCTGTCCCATTCACTTGTGTGTCCTCAGTGACAGGATAGGGACTGGCATGTGGTAAGTGCTCAGTAAGTGCTTCTGAATGAGTAAGATAGAAAGATGGTGTGTTAGTCTGGAGTGCAACTTGAAAGTAGGGGCAATGTCTCGTTTGCTTTGAGTACCCTGACTGGACACAGTGCCTGGCCCTTTTAGGAGTTAATACATGATTTTATAATTGAATTAGGTTGAGTACTAATTTACAAGTTCTAAGAGTTGGAAGGGATGTAAAACATTATACTGTTCAATTCCTTAATTTTACAGATGAGATATGGACTACTATGTGTAGGTCATGAGCTGATTTCTAATTTGATGAAATGGCACAATAAAGTTCTTAGCTACCCAGTGAGCAGTTTTTCAACAAAACTGTGCTGCTTGATAAAATTCCCTTATGTTTGTAGAACTCTTAGAAAATACTTTATATTTTTTAATGTATGAATTCTCAGCATTTTATGCAGTGGGACAAGAATGTCAATAGATAATAATGGTTTGCAAATCTTATTCAGGATTAAAATACTGGGTCCTTTGATAAGAATATTATTATTTGTTACTAAAATACTACACAAAAAGCATGTTGCTATAATTATATTTTATCAAGTTCTAATGCTATATTAAAACAGCAATAATATTATTGTAACATTAAATACCACTCAGTGGGTGACTTATATTTTTCATCTTATCAGTATCTCTGTGCTCATTTATGCCACTATATTTTTATCTTCCCAATATTTGGTATATTTTCATTAGTAATCATAGAGCATATATTCTTTAGCTAACTCCAAGGAAAATCTATTTTCTTATATTTACAGTATAACTGGGATCAATATTAATAATTTTCTAAGATTACCTTGCCAGTGATGATGCGTTACTCCAGAATTAATTTCTTATGTTTATAGTCTACAAATTGTTAAATACCAATAGTAACAGTCTACAAATAGTATTGCAAAGTTAATTTCTTATGTTTATAATCTACACATTTTTTTATGGAATGATCACCTCCACAGTGACATTTTTCATTAGTGCCAGCCTTACTGTTCTATCAAACCTTAACCCTCACGATAATATCAATGAGCTTACAAATTAAGTACTAGACAGAATCACATAGTTTTAAATGGACAATAAGTAAATAAAATCAAGGACCAAATTGGGTTTTTTCTTTCTCTTCCTATGTTTTGGTTGCTTTAAATTACACTAGAGCGCATTTTCAGTAAGAAAGACGGTCTGTCTGTTTGCTCTGTGCAAAGCATAAGTCTGACCCATCCCCTGTGTCCTTTTTCTCTCAATTGGGATCAATTAGTTTCAAACACCGTGGCAACCAGATGCTGTTGTAAGAGTTCAGCAAGTGTTGTGCTCTCCTGAGTTTCCTGAAGGGCATCTACGTTATGTTAAATTTTTCTCACTTTGTATTTTTCTGGGTTGTTGGAAGCCCAGCTCTTACTAATAATACCATCCTTTTGTTTGTTTTATTTTAATGAGAGTTCTAAATTTCTTTAAATTTTATGTCATCCAAGAGGTGTCATAATACAGAAGCAAGAGTGTGGTTTTCCCATAGATTGGGGTTTTCAAGGTCTGCAGAGAATTCCTGCTGTACCCATGGGCGTGCGATGCTCTCCAGGCTCTTCTACTTTGGCCTCATTATGTAGGAGTGACAAGCTTGCTTTCCTTGATGGTTCTGCACAAAATAGTGATTCTTTGCATATTATTCCAAAAGGGAAAACCACTTCCAATTTCCAGTCCTCAAAATAATTCTTTATTTGTGTGTGTGGTATTGGGGATTGAACCCTGGAGCATTCTATCTCTGAGCTACACTCCCAGCCCTAATTTATTTTTTTATTTTTTATGTTGAAACAGGGCCTCACTAAGTTGCAGAGGGCCTCACAGAGTTGCCGAGGCTGGCTGCAAACCTGTGATCCTCCTGTCTCAGCCTCCCAAATACTGGGATTACAAGCGTGCGCCACCACACCCGGCCAAAATAATTCTTAAAATAAACAATAATAATGAAAATATCTATATATATAAAACATATACTTGTTGTCATCAATTATTTTCCTCAGAATTGTTTTCAAGCACAAAAAGACATAAAAAGGTCAGAATTATATTTTAATTTACCCGTAATTTCGCTCCAACAAAAGATTTTAAAAATTGATTTTTGCAATGTTCATTAAAATTGGTGCACCTTGGGACTTAACTTAGTCTGCTTTAATCCCTTAAATAATTACATACTGCATTCAGAGGATTTTTAGGGTTCAAAGTAGGTATTTTAAGCTAAAAGAAAGACAAACTCAATAGTCGTTAACTTTCTCGTAGGATGACTGACTGTAGTCACGTTTTTGAATTTTACATGTCCTTCTAGTCACTAGAGGGGCACATGTTCAGTCAACATGGTTTTCATGGGGGTGGCAAATGCACGTCCTTAAAGAATCCACCTTTTACACACAGCCAGTTTGTGTTAAGGGAATGCAAAGTTATAATATAAATTATTTATGTTTAACATAAATATATATTTATGTAAATCAGGAAAACAATTCAGTACCGTAAAAAATTTATCTGTACTATGAATTTTTAAAATTATTTCTTGAAAATTCCTTTGGCCTTTATTAAAGAACCTTTTGTGAGAAATAAACAATTATAAATGAGTTATGTTGTGTGGAATTTGAAAGGATTCTTTTTCCTACTATGAAAAAAATTTACATTTTGATGTAACCAACTAAATCAACCTTTGAAATCCATCAAGATAGAGTAGTGAACACCCTAATGGAACAATAGAATAACCTTAGACCTGCACTTCTGAAACTTCTACGCTGTCCTGCAAGGCAGCAGAGGGCTGGGAGAAGACAGTGTCTGGTCATATTTAGGAAGACTGGAGATATTTAAAGAAGACCTCACTTTCTTTAAAGCCTGTGTTTTTCCAAAGTTTTGCACAGATTATGCATACTAGAGTATTTTGTCTTCATATTTTTTAAATATAAGAATAAATTATACACTGTCAAGTAAAGTCAGATCACTAGGAAGTGGAAGCATGTTTATTCTATAGGTTTTTTCTCTTATGAAGCAAAATATCACATTGTCCCAGACTTTAAGAAACATCACAGCACTTGGCTTTGAGGTAGACTATAAGATTGTGTGTTGTGTTGTTCTGAAGTTGACTTGCTTTACATAAACTATGTTTTGCTTTAGTGAATATTAAAATTAGTTTATCTTTTTCTGACTGTAGAAAATTTAGGAAAACTTATTCAAAAGTGTTCTTTGTATCATTGGGAAAGTAATTTGAGAGTAACAAATTGTGATTAGATAAAATGGATGACAATTAAAAGTTGGTTTTCTTATGCATTTTGATATTCTTCGTTTATTTATTTGGGATTGAACCCAGGTCTTCATATATGCTAGGCAAGTACTCTACCACTGAGCAACATCCCCGGCCTGGTTTTCTCACAAACTTTGTTATATGAACTTCACCGCTTTATGTTTAAGAACTTGGTATTTTGTCTTATTAAATACTCAGAATTTTAAAAACAGTTGATTTAATTTTTTCTTTTTGTTTTAGGCCCGGAGTCACAGAGGCCTTCAACAGCAAATTTACCGCTTTCCAACTCTGTTAAAGAAAACCCTCTCTGCCTTTCATCCTCTTGTTCCCAGTCAAGCAGTACAGCTGCTCTGTCATTATCTAGAGCTGCTTCTGAAATTTTAGAAATTGAGTATATTGATATTGCTGGTCAGAATGAGCCTTTCTTAGATAACTTGGCTGATCAACAAACCTTAGACAGTTTGGAAAAAGAACTAAATGTGCTGAGAAATCTTGCAGGTAATGCTATTTTTCCACTATAGATTATGTTAACTCCTTGCTCTCTGCTTTACTCTTCATATCTTGCTCTAAAAAACAAGCAAGCCAACAAAAACAGGTTTTTCCTTTCCCCCTTCATCCTCTACCTTTCATCTCTGTTTCCTTGGATATCCGGTAGCACCCTGAAGAGGTTATACACTGTCAGGCTGCCCGGCCACACCATGATGGTTCCTCCGTGGTATACACAGTCCCCCAGGCAACACAGCTGGGTTGTGGCATAAGGATCTCCATGTACTCAGAAAAAACAGACTTTTTTTTTTCTTAAAACCCAGTGAAGAGTTCATCTCTGCAGCTTTATGAAAGCTCCTGTCCACATGCTAATTGAGAACTGAGCAGTTAGAGCTTTTGACGCAGCGTTTCTCAGCTCTAAGGTATGCACCGATCCCAGATGGCTCTTGTTAAAATGCAGATTCTGATTCAGGATGTCTGAATGGGGCCTGAGACTCTGCACTGCTAACAAGTACCCAGGCGATGCCAGCGTTGCTCTTTAGCAAACCACAGTTGAGGGGAATTATACTTGTGTATTCGCTTTCCCATCTCAATGGATAGAGTCTGGCAAATGCTGAAGATGTTATTGAACATGCAAGGGTCTGGTTGAATAACGAAACTGCGAGGGAAATAATCCTCTTATTTTCATCAGAAAATCATTCACATGGTTTGTAAGAAACCAACTGCAGATCTAAGAGGCAGGCTAGAAAATTCCAGGTCCTGTGTATTCCACAGTTGCCCTTCTCTTGTTTTTCCTATTAATGATCTCCTACCTTATTGACCTTCAGAAAATGACTGTTATTTTTCTAAAAATGATACCATTTCATTTTGAAAACTTCAAATGATAAAAAAGTAAAAAGAAGGCCAAAGCACTCACAAATATTACAATCTTTTAAAATTATAATTATTAACACATATTAATTGTAAAAATTGAGGGATTCACTGTGATATTTCTGTACATGAATATATCATGCCTAGATTGTATTCCTCTGCTCTTCTTCTAACCCCCTTTCCCTTTTCTTAGCTCCCTTCCCAGTTGCTTATAGTCCCTGTTATTTTCAGTTTTTGTTTTGTTTTTCTTAGTTTCTACACATGAAGTACTTATTTTTCTGTGTCTGGTTTATTTTGGTTACTATGATACCCTTCAGTTCCATTCATTTTCCTTCAAGTGAAAATATACCATTCCTCTTTATGACCAAATAGTATTCCTCTGTGTGTGTGTGTGTGCGTGTGCGTGTACGTGTGTGTGTGTGTGTGTGTGTGTATGAAACTATTTCTTTCTCCATTCATCTGTTGAAGGGCGCCTAGGCTGTTTCCATGTCTTATTGACTATAGATAGTGCCACAGTAAACACTGTGTGCTGATTTTATTTCCTTTGGATACATACCCAGGAGTGGGATTGCTAGATCATATGGTAGTTCTTTTTTTGGTTTTTGGAGGAAACTCCATACTATTTTCTATAGTGTGATAATAATTTACAGTCCCAAAACAGTGTAAGAGGGTTCCTTTTTTCCATATTCACACCAGCATTTGCTGTTTTGCTTTATTTTGATAATAGCCATTTTAATGGAGAGATGGACTCTCACTGTAGTTTTGATATGTATTTCCCTAATGGCTAAAGATATTGAGCATTTTTGCATATTTCTTAATGATTTGTATTTCTTTTTTGAGAAGTTTCTGTTTAAATCACCAGCCCATTTTTATTAGATTACTTGCTCTATTGTTACCTTTTTTCAATTCTTTATGTATTCTGGATATTAATCGTCTGTCAGATGAATAGCAGGCACACAAATAATAAATATTTAGAAAGATGAATACATTGAAGGAAAGTAATAATTTTATAAAAGCAGATGCTCCTCTGCATGATAGTTTTAAAAAATAGGTATAGCTAGGCGTGGTGTCACATGCCTATAACCCCAGTACTTGGGAAACTGAGACAGAAAGATCTCAGGTTCAAGGTCAGCCTTAGCAATTTAACAAGACCCTGTTTCAAAATAAAAAGTTCTGGGGGTGTATCTAGGAGGTAGAACACACCTGGACTCAATCTTCAGTGCCCCCCGCCAAAAAAAAGATAGATATGCTCAACTTAACCAAAAAATTGAAATGAAACTAAAGGAAACTGCACATTTCAGATAAAAAGAAGAATCATTAGGTCTTTTTTTTAAACCACATGCTGGTTTTTAGAGGGCACTGAGTGCATCCTTTTATAGTTATAATTCATTATTTTGTCAAGTTATATTGTCAATGTTTTCTTTCATTTCCTTTTCTTATTTTTTCTTTTCTTTTTGTTGTGCCCAGGACATTCTACCTCTGAGAGACACCCCCAGTCCCCCCTTTTTATTTTATTTATTTATGTATTTATTTTCTTTGGTGCATTGTAATCATACATCTTGATGAAGTTCAGGGTGGTAGAGGCATACATGCACACAGCACTCATCGAGCCCTCCCCCAGTTCCCGCCCTATTCCCACCCCCTCCCCTCCTTTTCTTGCTCAGCACATCATGTACATTGAGGTGTTTCTCTCTTCCCCCCTCCCATCTCCCTTAATTAGGTCGCCTTCTTCACTCTCTTCTCCTTTGTCTGGAGTCCCTCCTATGTCCCATTTTCTCCCTAGCTTCCACATATTACAGAGAACATCTGACTTTGCACTTTTTTTGACTGACTAATCTCACTTAGCATAATGTTTTCCAGTTCCATCCATTTCTCTGTAAATGATATAATTTTTTTCTTTATGGCTTAGTAAAATTACATTGTGTACATATCCCATAGTTTTGTGATCCATTCATCTGTTGATGGACATCTTGGCTGGTTCCATAGTTTGGCAATTGTGAATTGTGCAGCTATAAACATAGGTATACTTCCATTCTTTTGGGTAGATACCCAGGAATGGTATAGCTGAGTCATATGGTAGGTTCATTCCCATTCTTCTGAGGATCCTCCACACTGTTTTCCAAAGTAGTTGCACTAATTTGCAGTCCCACTAACAGTATATTAGAGTTCCAGATTCTCCATATCTTCTCCAGCATTCGTTGTTGTTGTTTTTTCTTTTTAATGATTGCCATTCTAATTGGAGTTAGGTGAAATCTTAGGATAGTTTTGATTTGCATCTCTCTGATTGTTAATAATGTTGAAAATTTTTTATACATTTATTGACCATTGTGTTTCTTCTTTTGTGAAGTGTCTATTTAGTTTACTTGCCCATTTTTTGATTGGTTATTTGTTTTTTTTGGCAGTGAGTTTCTTGAGTCCTCTCTATATTCTAGATATTAGTCCTCTATACAAGGAGAGGCTGGCAAAAGTCTCCCATTCTGTCGGCTCTCTGTTGAGGTTCTTGAGAGTTTCCTTTGCTGCACAGAAGTTATTCAGTTTAATGCAATCCCACATATTGATCCTCATTTTAACTTCTTGTGCCTTTGGGGTCTTGTTGAGGAAGTTTTTGCCTGTGCCTATGTGTTGAAGAGTTGGACCTGTTGCTGCAAGGTCTCTGATCTAATTTCCAGGTCTTTGATCCATCTTGAATTGACTCTTGTGCAGGGTGAGAAAGTGGGGTTTATTTCCATTTTTCTGCATGTGGTTAACCAGTTTTGCCAATGCCATTTGTTGAAAAGGCTATCTTTTTTCCAGTGTATATTTTTGGCTCCTTTGTCAAAAATCAATTGGCTGTAAGTGTAGCTTTGTTTCCGTGTCTTCTATTCTGCTCCATTGGTTTATGTGTCTGATTTTGTGCCAATTCCATGCTGTTTTTATTACCATGGCTCTGTAGTATAGTTTGAAGTCAGGTATAGTGATGCCTCCTGCATGGTTCTTGTTGCTCAGAACTATTCTGGCTATTCTGGGTTTTTTGTTGTTCCAAATGAATTCCAAATGAATTTAAGGGCTGATTTTTCTATATCTGTGAAGAATGACCTTGATATTTTAATGAGTATTGTATTGAATCTATAGATTACTTTTGGAAGAATGGCCATTTTGATAATATTTATTCTGCCTATCCAAGAGCATGGGAGGTCCTTCTATTTTCTAAAATCTTCTTCAATTTATTTTTTCAATGTTTCACAATTTTCCTTGTAGAGGTCTTTTAACTATTTGGTTAGGTTTATTCCTAAGTATTTTATTGTTTTGGGGGATATTGTGAGTGGAAATGTTTTTTGAATTTCTTTTTCATTGGACTTATGGTTAGCTTACAGAAAAAGCTTCTGATTTTTTAAGATTGATTTTATATCCAGACACCTTGCTGAATTTGTTATCAGTTCGAAAAGCCTTTTTGTTGAGTTTATTGGATCTTCCAAGTATAATATCATGTCATCTACAAATAAGAGATAGTTTCAGTTCTTCTTTTCCTATTTGTACTCCTTTGACACCCCCCCTTTTTAAATTTTGTAGTTTTAAATAGGGTCTTGCTAAATTGCTGAGGTTAGCCTCTAACCTGTGATCCTCTTGCCTCACCCTCTCAAATACTGGGATTATATGCCTGTGCCACCATGCCTGGCCTCATTTTATTTTTTTAGTGAAAATTCATATGAATTAAAATCTCCAGGACTTTCCTAGCTTGAATCTTCTGTTTTGATTCATCTCTAGGGTTGATTTGGCACTCTTGGTAAAGTCTGTTATCTTTATAGCTGATTGGCACTTAGCTAGATTTGTTTAGCAGATCACAATTTCCTTTCCTTTGCATTTAGTAGACATTTCTCCACTGTCTTCTGACCCTTTGTTCTTTATCACAGTTTTTCCATTAATTTTTTTGGTATGTGTGTTAAATAATAATTGTCGAATAGTTTTTCCCTGCAGGTAGGGCTCATGGTAGCTCTATTACCTGAGATCTTTTGTGTTTGAGAATGCCTGCCACCTTTATATTTGAATTGCAAACTGGCTGTGGGTAATAGCTTTGGTCAATCTTAAACCTTGTACACACTGATTTGCTCTTCTTTGGCTGTGATGTAATCGGAAGCCAGCCTACTTTTCTTACCTCACCCTTTCCCTTGCATGTGACAGTCTTTTTTCCTGCCCAGATGTCTGAAGAATTTTTTTCTTAATCTTTGAAATTCAGTGACTAGACCAGGATTGTGTTTCAGTGTCAACAATTCAGCATATTTTAAAATGTCAGGCTTCTCTTTCTGTCTGCAGAAAAGTCCCACCTATTTTCAGATAACTTTTCTGCTTTTGTGTCTTTGAATTGCTTTTCTCTTCCATTTGACTTTCTTCTGTGAAGCTTGTTTTCTTTATGTTGGGTCCTCTTTAAGCAATGTATTACTTATATTTTCTTCAATTGTTTTAACAAGTGTTTATTTCCCTTTGTATTTACTGTGATTATCCCAAACTTCTCTTCTATGTCAGGATCTTAGTTTTCACCGGGCTATCATCCATTCTTTATCATTTGACTTTTTAAAAAGTAGTTCTCTAAAGGTGCCTCTTTAAGTATTTCTTTGACATTTTTGGTATCTTTTCATTTTGATATAATTCAAGCTTACAAAAAGATTGTAAAATGCCAGAATAGTACAAGAAATTCCATTATGCACGTATATACTTTACCCAATTCAACACACACACACACACACACACACACACACATACACTTTTCTTTTTTCTCTTTTCTGAGCGATTTGGAAGAAAGTCATGAACACTGTGATGCTACAAAAAATACCCTATTATATATTTCCCTAAAACAAGAACACCTCTTAAATAATCTACTACAAGGATCAAAATTGGGAAAGTTAATATGGATACAATATGACTCTCTATTCCATAGGGCATATTTAATTTTTAAAATTATCCTGATGTTGGTTTAATTATGTGCCAGCATAATTATTTCTGGCACAAAATAATTGTTCAGGACCTAATCCAGGAATAGGAGGCCATGTAAGTATTTCACTTTTGATGCTTGATAAGTTGTTGCTTGCTCTTTGAGATTAGTTTTCTTTTTTATAAAAGGTTGGTTTTCATTCTCCCTCTTTTTTTTTTTTTTAGTAGCAAAGGACTTGTTGGGGATTTTTATGGTCCTAATCTATTTTTTCTACCAGATTAGTCTTCAGTTTATTTCATCGTCTTTGCATACAGTGGACTCTTGGATTCTAGTTTGTTGGCATAGCTAGTTGCTGTGCCATTTCATTGTATCTTACTTGCCCATGCTCATTGCAGATGGTTTTGTTCATATCTTCTGTCTCTTCTGATAACAGCGAGACAAAATTGCTTCTGCAGTTCCCTTTCCTATACTGAGGTCAGTGAGCCTTTTCTTTGGAGCTACTCTCTGGGGTTGGGTATTGCATTCTTTCCTGTATCCTTCCATCTCAAAGCATAAAGAAGAGGATAGGACCAGGGAGCTCAGTCTTCTGTGTTGGGACATCTGGCCTTGTTTTTCTTTCTCTGGATTTTATAAAATTCCAAACCTCCTCTGACCTGGCTTCAAGTATCTCTGGGAATATCTTCAGGGTTATATTTTTCTTTCTTCTTCTAAAGTCTTGTGGTAGGTATTTAGAGGCTTTATAAAGATTTTGAACATTTTCTTCTCACTTTCCTTCGCTTACTTTTTCCCAAATCGGGTAGTATTGGTGAGACTTGTCAGTTCTTTTGGTGAATCTTCCTTTTCTATTCTTAGTTTGGTGTCCATGTATTGGGTAGGAGACAAGGTGGGCTGGATCGACCCCAGCCACACCTCAGTGACTCTTGTTTATTTCTTTGGCTGCTCCTTGCCAAAGCTCATTATGTGAACTTGCATTTTTTTTGTTTCTTTGGTTACTTTTAGGATTTTATTTTATTTTTCCACCTTTTCATTTCATCAGGGATTAGAGGAAGAAGAATCTGTGATCCATGTTTACCTTCATTTATTTGCCTTACTCTGAGTTGCTAAAAAATACCTGTAAACCTCCTTGGAGGTAATTCTCACAGTAAAGACCAATTCTAAAACTAAATGTGAATGGAATCTAAAAGGATAACCATACAGTTTTTAATAAGTAAATAAAGACTTCTTGTTTTGATAAAGGCCATTATTTAAAGATGAAATACAGTAGTTTCCAGTAGTCTTTTAACCAGCCTGGCTTTCCCTTTTCCTTCATCATTTTGGGTCTAATGTGCCCTCACTATTTACCTCATCACTCGTTTTCACCAGCATTAGTGTTTTCATTAGAACACATCACTCTTTATATGTGAAAGCACGCACACACTGAGCCTTACACCGTCAGAGTTTTTCTGAATGTCCAGCGACCACGACCTGAATGAAGGTGACCATGTCCGCACACTTCACCCAGGACTGCTGTCTTTCCAGTGGGAAGAGTGCCTGGGATGAATGCACAGCTTTATAAGAATTTCACCTGGAGCTCTGAGGAAGGAAGAGGATGGCTCATCAACTGAGTCGACAGCTAGCACCACAAAATAAAACCTTAGTGTAGAAAAATCACCGATTCTACACAGGGCTTTTGTACTCTGTTTAGCATCAATGAGCAGAAAAATTCCACCTGCATTTCACTGTTCAGGATGCAGTCTGGAAAAACTCTTCTTCGTGAGGTGTTGGCTCACACAGCCAGAGCTACACATTGTAACTCTTTGGCAGATATGTGTTCACATCCCTGTGAATGGGGCCTTGTTGTGAGCAGCAACCCTCTGACTTGATCCCTGCGAGGTCTGGGATACATTCGCTTTCTTTTTCTAAGCTCTATGAAAAACAACTGTGCCAAGGAGCTGGGAGAATAAAAGACAGAAAGCAACTACATTAAATAAACTCTTTCTCCTTTGATTCAGATTGTTATGGGTATCCAAGTGCCATTTTAGAAGTAGCTGGGGTGAGCAGAGCGGTGTGTGTGTGTGTGTGTGTGTGTGTGTGTGCGCGCAAGTTAGAGACACAGGTTCCTGATGAATCAGGAGACAGGACAGGAAGCCAGAGTGTTCGGAAGCCAGGCTCAGGGTCAGAGAATCTGGTTTTTAAACTTTATAACACTACTCATGATATTGGGCAAATTTCTTTCCTAGTCTCTCTTTGCATCATATTTCTGTGTATAAAACTTGAGTATAATAATAGGGTCTAACCAAATTGATGATTAAATGAAATTACATATGAAATATTATATTTATGAAAATTTATCTTTTTTCCACATATATTTAACAGTGCCTCGCACATAGTAAGTCCTCAAGAAAGTATTAATTTATGTAAGAAACCAGTAGGGGGCACTTCCTATACACAGTGAGATAAGGTACTCCTGGCAATCCCAAGTTTTAGTCAACTCTTAAAGCTGCCTCCATTTAAAACTATATTTTCTTATGAATTATTGTGAGGATTATAGCTATAGCTCATGTCTTTTTGTATTCATTCCACATGTGTTTGTGTAAATAATAATATAGTCACTTCCTTAATGAGCTTAACATATCAGCATAATTTACTTACTAAGGCACCTTCTCAGTTTTCTTATATTTTTATGGCCTGAAGAAATTTGAAAGATATCAGAAAGGTTGCATTGTGAAAAAGTATCAGCAATAATACACTTTAATGCATTTACTTCTTCAACAGTTAAAAATTATTCAGTTGTTCCAAACTCATTCTGATTTGTGGTTTAAAAGTCTTTGTGGACCTTAAATTCCCATAGCAATTTTATGTTTGTCCAAGTCCGCAGGTAGTTAACTGAGCCAAGTAATTAAAGAGAGGAAAGTACTTTTTCTTAAACAAGAAATAATAAAAATCCACTGGATACTAACAGATGTAGCCATTTTGTCTGTGAAATGAACAGTGAGGTGGGGTGTTCTGAGTAACTGAGTCTCTGCTTGGAGGCTGATCATCAAGTAATATGTTAAACTGTAAAAGTGCTAATCTAACAAGGATTTTTAGTTAGCAAATAAACTAGATCACCCTCGTAAAGACGGCCAGATTATGTTGGACTACCATGGCTTTAGGATGCCTTTGAATAACAGAAAAGAAATTGAGTGCACATACAAGTGAAAATCAACATGTTAAAAACTGATAAAAGGAGTATGAATCCATTTAACGAGCAACAATAATCACTAGTTGTATTTATATGTAATGTGTCATTTGATTTTTGTGTGTGTGTGTGCGGTGCTGGGGATTGTACCCAGGGGCATTCTATCTCTGAGTTACAGCCTCAGCACTTTGAAACAGGGTCTTCCTAAATTGCTGAGAATCTCACTAAGTTGCTGAGGCTGGCCTCAAACCTGTGATCCTCCTGTCTCAGGCTCCCAAGTACTAGGATCACGGATGTGCACCACCACACCTGGCTTCACTTGATCTTATAATAGCTACTTTGTGAGGCAGTCATGGCAGGTGCCACTCCTAGTTTCTCCCTTTCAGATTCAGTACCTGAGGCCCTGGGCATTTTACTTGTGGTCTCCTTGTGTTTGCAGAAAAGGCAAGGCACAAGCACAGGCAAATCTGCCCCCACATCCCACGACAATGACTCAGAAACAACATGAAATCCTCCTTCAGATTAATACTGTGACCACAACCACACAAGAGGGAGAGGGTGTGGGCAGAGTGAAGATAATGGGATAAAACCATGGAAAAAACAAGAAAAGGAGGGATGAGCCTGGTCTGGTAGTGCATGCCTACAATCCCAGTGCTTGGGAAACTGAGACAGGAGCATCACAGGTTCGAGGACAGCCTCAGCAACTTAGCGAGGCTCTCAGCAACTTAGTGAGACCCTGTTTCAAAATAAAAACTAAGGCTGGGGTGGGGGATAGATCAGAGGCAGAATGCCCTGGGTTCAATCCCCAGTACCAAAAAAAAAAAAATGGAAGAAGGGATAAGGCAAGGCATAGTGAAAGAGGGGAAGAGAGATGGAGAGAATGAAAAATAAGGCAGCTGAAGAACGAGGAGCAGGGCTCATAGCTCACGGTGCAGTACAGGTAGTCACAGCTTCTTAAATATTGGGGTGTAGATATGTAACTGTGCTAAATATAGTATTATATGCATTGTTATTGTTCTTCTTCTTGTTCCTTATTAAGAAATGGTGTACTTGATTGGTTCCTATTCTTTGAACATTTTCCTTTTTCTTTTTTTCCATTTATTTTTTATTCAGATAAGTGTGTTTTCTCCTGTATAAGACAGTTTTATGTCTGTGTTTTAAATTACTTTAGTTTTAGGCATGTACCCTGAAACTCTATATTTACTCAAAATTATCCCTTTTATTTAATTGTTTGTTACTGTTTTTAAGAGATTCCATCAGAGAACATAGTTCCAGCTCTTCAGTGTGTAACTTTCTACAAGTTACTATTTCTCTGTGGGCTCCAATTTTCTAATCTCTAACAAGTGAGGATGTGAGCAGTTAGGTGATTTAGATGGTTTCAAAAATTTTAGCTCAAGAATCTTTCAGGGTAGCTGGGCATGGGGGAGGAGATGTCTGTAATCCCACTACTTGAGGGAATGAGACAGGAGAATCACAGGTTTAAGGACAGTCTCAGCAACTTGGTAAGACCCTGATTCAAAATAAAAAATAAAAAAGGCTGGGAGTGTAGCTAAGAGGTAGAATGCCCCTGGGTTCAATCCCCAGTACTCCCCCTCAAAAAGAAACTCTCAAGTTAAACTTACATAGAGTCCTTAAATTTAAACTGCATCAGGTAAAGCTGTCCTGATTGCTTCAGAAATAATGGGACTGTGGACTTCATCCTAAACCCACTGAATTTATCCATGTGTCATGATTTGAAAGTCACCGGGCTAAATAATGTTCAGGCTACTTCCATTTATACATGTACTGATGTCTATCTTTCAGCAGGAACAATGTGATTTACCTTCAGTAAAGGAATTTCTGCTTGCTTAAAAACTTCAAGTTACTAATAACAGGAAGGAAGGAAAGAAAGAAAGAAGGAGAATCTGTTTAGGCCAGTGTAGAATATTTGCAGCTTGGTGTTTGGACCTTCTGACCAGGAGGATGTCTACTGGACACATTTGTGAGGTGGAGGGAAAAATAGCACCTAGTGATTCTGACATCTTTAAAAGTCACCTTAGTATAATTTTATGTATAGATGGCTTTTACAACTTGGTCAGTGTCAAAAATGGCATTAAAACCTTTCTAATACAGTACCATTTATTTCTGTACTTGAATTTGTGGTCTTTTACAGAAAGATATGTTCACCTAAAACTTTTGTTTACTCAATTGGCACCATGTGTCCATACGTGGGCTAAGTCGTAGGCCAGCTTGATAAAGAAAGAGACAATTTAAGGCTTTTTCTCCTTCAAATACAGATGGTTGTTTACCCAAACAAAGCAAAAAAGTAAAAAAAGAAAGAGCAGCTTTGCTGAGGCTAACCTTTTCTTTAGAGTGTGTGCAGGTAAAGCTTTTATTTCTTAGAAGAAAAGAATACATAATAAAGTGTCTAACATGCTGGCAAATTGAGGAGTGTCACAATATTCTTTGAAGAGGATCACTTGATTTCCTTTGGGAGTTTGAATTCTGAGGATATTTGACACATTTCATAAGTGTAATGTACGTTTAAAAATCAATAGGATCAAGATGACTTGATACTCATGCTCTAATTTACTTGGTTTACATTTCTTTTATTTTTCCTTTTCTTCCTTTGTTATTTATTTATTTATTTATTTTTTGCGGTACTGGGAATTGAACCCAGGGGCATTCTACCTCCATGCTACACCCCCGGCCCTATTTTTTATACTTTATTTTGAAACCGGGTCTCACGAAGTTGCGGAGGGCCTCACTAAGTAGAGAGAGAGAGCTGAGGCTGGCCGTGAACCCAGATCCTCCGGTCTCCGCCTCCCAAAGTACTGGGATTACAAGGGTGCACCACCACGCCCAGCTCTTCCTTTGTTATTTTTGGTGTTGGGGACTGAACCCAGGGCTTCACAGATGTTAACAAAGAGGTCTACCACTGAGCTATACCCCCAAACCCTCATGCTCTAATTTGGAATCTCAGATTAAGTTTACCTCTCACTCCACCATCCTATTAACTTTAGAAAATTGAAGGATAATTAAAAACCAGTGCTGACCCTCTTTGCACCACTTGTAGTTGGTTCTGGGTAAACTTCCAGCACCATATGCTGCTGCATGTTTGTTTTGTGAATTTATGTGTTGACGACGCACAAAATAAAATATTTCAGATCCTTCGGAAAAACTTTACAGCCTAACGTTAGAAGAGTCACCAGCCTACAACAACCATTCCCTGAGTATAAGTCAGATTTCCACAGATTCCCCTGGAAAGACCTCGCCTGCATGGGGTCCCTGTGGAATTGAGGAATCAAGGTAAGTTAAGCCAGCAGTTTGTACATAAAAATAGTGCATAGTAAAAACTGAACAAGCCCACAACTAGTCATCTTTATTATACAAGGAGAAATGGCCCTCATGTGTGTGGTTTATATGACCATTCATTACAAAATGTTTAGGTCCTTTGCTGACCTATTATCAGGATTTAGTAAAAGGCTTATAAAGTTGTTACTTTAATGTGAAAAGATAGTTCTCTGCTGAACACTGTGTATCATAAAAATGAAAAGACCTGGAATTTAGTAATCCTTCTATGTTTCTTTTTATATATAAAAACAGTTGTCTTACCTGAATTAATTAACCTAATAAATTTCAATATTTTGGATTAGTGGAGTCTACCCAATGTAAATAAATTTTTAGAATATTGAGAAATTTTTCATGCAATGGAGTCTAGAATATTAGCAAAACCATATTTTGGGGGTATCATTTCATTCTTTCCTCACATAAGGAAATGGCAGGATGGTGATCAGCTTACAAGAGATTTAAGTTAATCTAACAAATGCTTCAGAAAAGTAGTCTATCTTGTCAGTCTAGTATTGATGTGGAATTTTGGGAGAAGGAGAAGGTTCCTTTTAGAAAGACTATGATAAGTATAAAATAAAAGTCTCTTGAATTATAAACTCCTTTAATTGGTTTGAAGCCTAATATTGCAGCAAAAGGGAATCAAGAGTTTGTAACTCTTGTAAAGGAAGTCATTCACTTTGCTTCTTGAATTTTTGCATTTCTTACACTATCTACATTTTTTTTAAAAAAAGGATCAATATGAGGTTGCTATTTTTTTCCCTAAACAGGTCATTAAAACATACTAAACCTACATGTATTCTCACCATGATTTTATAAAACAAAGCGCATTAATGCTAAAAACATAAGGGGAATACACTAACAGAATAAAGCACAGTTCTTTAAAATTACAAATGTTTTAAAAATGTCACACATTTTCCATATATTCTCATCTCTTCTTGGATGAGTGAAAATTCTGTCACAGTTGTATCTGCACTGGGCTGCAGACCAGAGTTTGTGAACTGCTGATTTAGCCTATGTTGGAAAAATAATTTTTAAAAAATAGTTTTATCCATTGACAGGGAGAAGTATTTTATATTTGGTGGCTTATATGTGCTGAAAATCTAGATAATCCTAGACCAAAACTCCCAAATTATGCAGGCCCCCTCCTTTCCCCCACATGCACCATTGTTCCTAGCCCTCACACATCTAGGTGCAAGGCCTCCTGTCAGTCCCTGCCCTTCCCACAATGAAATGCAACAAAATAAAATAACAAATCATTAGTGTCATTAGTTTGAGCTCTGGCATGTCTCGACTGCTTTTCACATAGTCCTAAATTACTGTACACAAAAGAGGTGATTTATCCACAGTCTATTCATTGGGATTCTATTAAACAGCCAATGTACTGATGAATGCTCTTAATGATGACCCCGAGGCTCTGCTAGCTTCTGAAGTGCCCTCTGAATCGTCAATGAGAGGCATCACCAGAGACCATAAAATCGTCCCTCCTTGGTTCCATTGCGGTTCTATTTCTTGGGAAAGAGAGAATGATGAGAATTTCTCTCTAAAAGGGGGCTTTGGTATATTGGGCACGTTGAAAATTATAGCCCCAGTCTGATACAGTCCCCTCACATCTGTCCGCTTCCAATGACTTCAACGCCTGTAGTATTGATCAGAAGATAAATGAAAGCTGAAACTCGGTTCTGTATATTGTGTATTGATCTTTTAATGTATTTCCAGCCCTTATGGAAAAGATACTGACATGCAGTCTTCACTGGCACTTTCTGAGAGCAGTAACGATGAGGAGGAAGAGTTCCTTGACAAGCGACACGTCGCCACACTACCCTGGTCAAAGAGTATTTGAGAATCATTTGTTCATTACTTTTCCATTTTGTTCCCAGAGTAAAGCGAACTGGAAAAAGTAACTAAGTGATTACCTGTCCAGGATCTGGAGCTGTTGATTATTAATGTCTCTGATGTTTCAAGGCTTGTAAACCAATAAAAGATAGTGAAATTATAAGTTTAAGGGCTTTTCCTTCCAAATGATAAATTGTATGTCAAATACTAATCTATATTGCAGATTATGTTAGTAAAATTTGGTACATTTAAAGAAGTAACAGTGATAATTTTGTCTATAAAACATTGTAGGACAGGACATAATTATATTTAAAGTCATATTTCATCATTCAATTATGTTTTAGGTAATTATGTCATTAAAAATAGTGTACATTTGATGACCCTGTCGGAGTAGTCACTATCATCAGTTGAGCCTATTTTTACAGGGTTTTTTTCTTTTAGGATTTTTGACAGTTATAGAAGTTATGATAACCTCAAAAGCTGATTCTAGAAAAAGAGAACCCAATATAAAGTGGACTTAATACTTGTCATACTTTGCTCTAGTAAATCACAGAAAAGACCCCAAAGAACCTTATTTTGAGAAGGTCAGTGTAATGGTTGGTTACTTATGTCAGCCTGGCTACTTTACGGTGCTCAGATACTTTTTTTTCGAACATTATTATAGATGTTTCTGTGAAGGTAGTTTTTAGATGAGATTAACACTACATCAGTAGACATTGAATAAAGCAGATTATTCTCCATAATGTGGGTGAGCTTTATCCAATTAATTTGAATATCTAAAAATAAATGAGAGTCTCTGAGGTGGTGGGAGGGAATTCTGCCTTTGTTTTTTTGCTTTTGGGCGAGGGCTGCAACATCAGATCTTCCCTGAGTCTCTAGCCAGCCTAGGCAGCTCTGCAGATTTTGGACCTGCTAGCGCCACAACTGTGTGAGCCAATTTTTCAGAATACCCCCCCCCTTTTCCAATACACACACACACACACACACACACACACACACACACACATACACACACCGTTCTATTTTTCTGAAGAACCCTAATACACACTGTTTGAAGGACTGTTGTGATGATCAAAGGAAATAACCCAGTGGAACTGTTTTACTGGTGTTGCCACACAGTAGATCATGGCTTTGGTGGGTGTTTATGATTTTACATAATATATAACCCATGGGCTGAAGAAAGAGCAAGAGAAGATGTGGGGACACTTTCGTAGCAGTCATTCAATGACATTTTAAGATAGTTTTCCCTTATGGAGCTTGTTGATATCAGAAAAAGTGTGCCTGGTGGTTGACTATACTTTCCAAAACCAAAATATAGCCATGCCCCAGGGTTCAAACTCTTTTATCTCCTGTGTATTTCTGAGTAGTTACCCCTTCTACAAGACTGATGGTTGTTCACTGTTCATTTATCTTTGATACTTATCCCATGGCATCAATACATTGTACTGGAATTCCCACATATCATCTACTGACAGGCTGGGAAGTGATGATGAGATATATAGCCTTTCTGTCTCTTAATATAAAATGCCCTTTATTGAATGTGATTAACAATTATTGTGGACAGTAAGCAATCAGGAAAGCCAGTCATGTTTTCAGGAAAATATGTTGCACAAGAAATAAAAATCTTTAAAAAGACTTTGAATCCCCTGTAATTAAAAAAAAATTTAGTATATTGCAAAGATACACCATAGTGAGGTTCACTGGGAGGCTGAGACCGGAGGATATGGGTTCGCAGCCAGCCTCAGCTACTTAGTGAGGCCCTCTGCAACTTAGTGAGACCCTATTTCAAAATAAAGAACAAAAAATAGGGCTGGGATTGTAGCCCTGAGGTAGAATGCCCCTGGGTTCAATCCCTATTACCGCAATAAATAAATGAATAAATAAAAATAAAAAATAAAAAACAAATTTGCACACAGCTCTTGGTGTATTTTGTGTTAATATCCTACTCCACTCCCCCTCCTCTTTCCCCACACCAGTTAGTAAGATTAGTAATAATATCTGCATGTATCACATTATTTATTATTATTATTATTATTATTATTATTATTATTATTTGTGGTACTGGGGATTGAACCCAGGGTCATTTTACCTTTGAGCTATACCCTGAGAACCTTTAATTATTTTTTAATTTTGAAACAGGGTTTCATTGAGTTGCTGAGTGTCCTGCTAAATTGCTGAGGCTGGCCTCCAATCTCTGATCCTCCTGTCTCAGCCTCCCAAGTACTGGCATGTATCACCAAGCCTGGCTCTTTGGTAATTTTTACTCTTCTCTTAGCACTTCCTCTATCAGGATCCCATAGATGCGATGGTGAGTTTCCCTTGAGTCTTTATCACTTGTATCAAAAGCCTTTTAGGCATGTTGTCCTGAGGCTCCTGGCTATCTGAATTTTAGTATATGTAGTTAAAAGGGAGGGGATTACCTATTCACCTATTAAAATAGGAAAATATTTTTTTTCTTTTTAGTATATCTGCTCAGCTTTAAAATTACTTGACTCTTCTTGCTCTCTTTTCCTTTAAGATGTCTTCTTCACTTCCGATGAAGAAGCACATTATTCCTCTGCACATGATTTATAAAACGCAAGTGCTTTTCTCCAAGTGGAAGGAAGTGTTATTTTATACTTGTTAGAGAAGGATTCGACCATGACTATTCCTTCTATGTATTCATCCACAGTGTCCGTCTTTTATGAACTGTCTCAGAAGAAGATTTTATATGATACCATTACCTTTTGCAATATAAGAACATTGAAACAAACATTAAGCTGATGGTTGATCGTCACCAGTGCATCTCTGGCCAAATTCTGGGATGAAGAATGTGCCACACAGACTTTGTCTCTTGACTTCCAACACAATATTGAAGTTAAACATGAGTGTCCCTCGTGACCACAGAGCAGATTCCCTCTGCCTTTATTTGCTTCCCATAACCACACATTTAGAAAAGCTCCCTAATTCCATGGCTATTAGTCTAATGAGGAAATAAAAGCTAAATAAGATTAGAGCCTTTGCCTGAAGCAGCTTCTCTCATTTTAAATCTCAAGCTTAAAATTGCTGCTAAAGGCCCCTAGTTCTGACTGCGGAATTGAAAGAATCATAGGTATTCCAGGAGAATCCCAACCAGATTTTTCATACTAAAGTTAGTACTGTGTGCCTCTAGCAACTGTTGGGGGAACGAACATAGGATTTTACATGCATTTAACCTTTGGAAGTTTGTGCCCAGACTTTCCTAATTCTGTAATAGCCGTGTGAAATTCCATAATTTTGTAGCTGTGGACATCACATGATGGAAATGAGTTGCATTAAATTGTATTTGGTATTTTCAATATGTTGTTTGATATTCATTGAAGCTATTCTTGTTTACTGCACCCAGTGGATATAACATAAGTGAGTGGTGTCTGATACTCTCACGATCACTTAATGATGTGCCATATATGTGAGGTGCACCAAAAGCATTTCTTAACAAATGAATATTACCAAATGACTTCTCTGCATTAGGGCACTCAAATATTTTAAATAATGCACTGATTCAGAAAGAGCAGTGTTCTCCATCTCCTTGATTGAATATTTGGAAAGATGCATCCAGGTTTTGGCACATAGTATTTCTCATCTCCTGTTTCTCAAAATATACCTTCTCATAGAGAATGTCTACCCAAATTATTTCCACTTGTTCCCTCTCCTTTATTCTTTTTCATGGCATCCTGATTTTTCCTCCATAACACTTACTAAGGCACTGGTGTGCTTTTTTTTTGTGGTACCGGGGATTGAATCCAGGGGTGTTCTACCTCCACGCTACACCCCCGACCCTATTTTTTATACTTTATTTTGAAACCAGGTCTCACGAAGTTGCAGAGGCCTCACTAAGGGGAGAGAGAGAGAGAGAGAGAGAGAGCGAGCTGAGGCTGGCCGCGAACCTGGATCCTCCGGTCTCCGCCTCCCAAAGTACTGGGATTACAAGTGTGCGCCACCACGCCCAGCCACTGGTGTGCTTTTGAAGATAGTTTTCCAAACTGGATTATAAATTTCAACCAAGCATGGATTATGTCCATTTTTTTGGCCACTATACACAGCCTTGCTCAGACTAGAGGCTCATTAGTCAATGAATCAATGTGCATAATCCCAAAGACAAGACTTCTCAGTCTCTAACTTTTCCCAAGGGTAGACAATATATATAATAAGAAAAATACAGTCTATCCTCAGGTTATCAGGTATGTTGTGAAAATAAAGTTATAAGTGCAAAATAGAAAAACTTTTGGAGCTGGAAAGGGCTCTGTCATGCTTATTAGCATCACTTTTCGTGGGTTTACACCATAAACATTGAATATATGGACTAATTAATGGTGGGTCAATAAGTGAATATAAGGTCAAGTTGACAAAAATTATCCACAGAGATCACTCAACATCAAAAGCGGGGAGTGCTTTCAGTAAATTGAACAATTGAATTGAATGATATACAATACTAGTGTTTAGGTTGAAAGCTAGATATTTAAAATTATTAATCTTTCTGAAACATTGTTCCATATGTCCATAGGTTACTTCTAGCAAGTATAAATTTAAAAGTTTTTAAATACTAAGTTTATACCAGTACTATATAAACATGTTGGATGTCATACTTCCAGGGAAGAAAAACGTTAAAAACATACTATTTACACCTCCCCAAACCTATTTTATATGATATTCTGTTTCATCATAATTTTCATCCCTGGTTATTTATTACTAGCCACATTTGCATGAAAACAATGTTTATTTCCTCTGAGTTCATCTGTGCCTGTAGTTTATCCCCTACCTAAAGTCATAATTCTTTGTTAGTGACACCCTGATTGTTCACTGGGTAAATGATTATGATGCTGCAAATGAGATTATGACTTGAGCTGGGGAATCACCAGCAGGCAGAGATGAACTCTAAGGAAATTAGATCCTCCTCTTTTAACGCAAATGTCTTCTATAGTTAAGGAAAAGGAGAGGATATTCTGAATGTTCTGCATACGGTGACAGTTATGTTTAAAATGAAAAGAATTAACTGATTGATAGGGTTTCTTTTTCAAATGTATATAATACACAATAACAGTTATGGAGACATAGTTCTGAAAGGAATATTTGTATGATTTTTTTTCTGCTGGAAATAATATGCATATTGCTTTCTATCCAGAAAAAAAATTATTCTAGATACAAATGCTCTTAAAAATTTCCATGGGAGAAAATATTCTTCATTCCTACTTTACAATTAATTGGGCCTTATATAGTAACTGTAAGTGTAGAAAGAATGTTTTAGGGTAAACTTTTATACAATTTCACCCTTTTCAAATAATTGTCATATTTTTATTGACTGCCATTTTGCTGTTCGTTCAAATGATGACAGTGTTCTTAAATAGCTCTGTACTTAAAAAATGTGACTTGGAAGCACAGGAAGGAGATAAACAGATGCACATTTTGTCTTTCAAAAATATTCCTCACATTTACTTTTTCCTCTGACCTCCTATGCCATAACCCTAGAAGAATATCTTGTAGGTTAGTCTATTGAATCAGGATTTGGTTTAATTTGATAAGAAACATCAAATAAAATTAATAAAATGACGCTTATATCTCTTGTATAGAAATTGCATCTGGTAGTGGGCAGTAAGAGTCTACTAAGGCATCTGCATCTTGCCATGGTTTTGTCTCCATCTTCGAGGTCACCTTCTCATCCAAGATAGATAGAGATTTCCAGTCATCACAATCTGAGCTCTGGACTTCAGGAAGGAAGAAATGGGAAGAATATGTCAGGTACCTCCTAACTGAGGTGGCTGTTTAAACTACTTCCTCGAAGTCTCACTGCTTCGGCTTGTATCTTTCTGGCCAGAACCTAGCCACATTTAGACGCAAGGGGACGGGAGATGTGGTTGACTAAGTGGGCACAGTGTGTTATGAAGGAAGAGGAGAAAGGACACTGAAGGCCACTGGCATCTCTGCCACAGCCTCCCATGTCATCCTCACTCGTGATATTCAGCTGATTGTTTCAGAATGTGTGGGTTTTGCAGTTAGTGTGTGTTTCAGTCTGTTTTCTCACAGCTATGACTCTAAATTCCTGAATACCACAATTTAGAGAAAGGAAGATGTATTTGCTCACAGTTGGGAGGTTTCAGAGGGTTCAGTCCATGTTGGGCTGCTTCACCTCTGTGGAGCTCAGGGCACAGTGGAGGGAAGCAGAGAGAGTAAGGGGAGGGAAGAAGGACTATATATAGTCCACATGGCCACACCTCCAGTGATCCACTTCCTCCTGACATACCCTGCCTGCCTACCTTAGCACCCAATAAATCCATTGACCCATCAAACGTTTTATACACTGATAAGATTAGAACCCCATGATTCAATTATTTCACCTCTTAATGTTTTTGCATTAATACATGAGCTCTTCCAGGATACATTCTATATCCAAACCATAACAGTATGGTTTGTAATAAGTGGCAGAAACCAATCTTTTGAGATAATAAGTCACACTTAGAGGCACTACTATACTTGAATAACACAGTTTCTTATATAATCCATACCTCTATTTTAGTTTATATATATATGTATATATATATATCTTTACAAAGTCATAGTGTACACACAGAGAGAGCTCATTATTTAGCTTCAAGTTTTCACCTTAGGACTTCTTGAAACACATTCCACATCTCTTTAAAGTTCAGATTTTGGGCTAATGCCCAAATCCAATCTGCTTTGGCAAAGACCTTCAATGTACTGTGTTAAAAATGCTGTGATATGAAATATTTTTTCAAATGAATGTTCCAATATTAGGGTATTTTGAAAACTGTAATATTAGAAAATTTCACAAGAATACATAAAGAACAAATATAAAATAATATCTTAGGAAATGATGGATATTAGAATAGTAGAGCCAAGAATTACAGATGGTTCTAGAGATAAAGTTTTGTTCCAATGAAGCAAGGCTTAAGCTTATTACAGTCCATGTATAAAATGAGACATTTTGTTCAAACTGAGTTCTGGGGAAACAGAATTTCTTGATTTAGGGGAAGAGTATGAAGGGTGACTGTATACATGCTCAACAAATGTATGTATTCCTGGATGTATTTTATATAAAGGGGGACTTTGTGAAACTGAGGAAAGAATTTCTACCCCCACATTCTGAGATTCATGGCTAGAGCCCATGAAAATCTCTAGATCTATTCTCATACTGATATTCTGTGATTTATATTGTCACAGAATTGTTAAGATATGTGGCTGCATTTGTACTCTTTTGCTGTGAATCAGAGTCCAGACAGCCATGGAAAGAAGATAGTTTTTTCTTAATTCATTGAAACTCATCTAAATATTGCCCAATTTAGGCAAATGTCTATTATTGCTTAACTGACTTCTACTTAGATACTTTTCAAGATATTGAAAGTAAATGGATTTGGTGATAAATAAATTTGGTGGAAATCTAAGAACAAGAATTATAGAAAAGCCAGGTTTGGTGGCACATGCCTGTAATCCCAGTACTTGGGAGGCTGAGACAGGAGGATTGCAGGTTCAAGGTCAGCCTCAGCAACTTAGCGAGGACCTCAACCTTCTTCTCAGCTCTTCTTATTTAGTAGTTTTAGTCTTCCAAATTGGTTTTTCAATTCTCAATCGAAAGGGAGAAGTTGGATGGGTCTAGCTTGTATTTTCAAGCCAGGCAAAATGGTAGACTAAGGAGGCTCCAGAGGTGATCAGATCCAAGGACTCCTGTCAGAACATGGTGAGAGAAGCAGTGGAGGGAGGAAATAAGTTTGTTATAGAGCATGGCCTCTCTACCTCATCAGGCCTAGAGTTATGATTTATACTGGGCGCGGTGGCACAGTCCTGTAATCCCAGTACTTGGGAGGCTGAAATAGGAGGATTGCAGGTTCAAGGACAGCCTCAGCAACTTAGCAAGGCCCTCTGCAACTTAGTGAAGTCCTGTTTCATAATAAAAAATAAAATAGAAGCCAGGCATGGTGGCGCACGCTTGTAATCCCAG
>PVJS01003577.1:51101-74816 GCA_004027185.1 Glis glis
AAATAAATAAATAAATAAATAAATAAATAAATAAATAAATAAATAAATAAAATATAACTGGAAGTGTAGCTTGGAGGTAGAATGCCCCTGGGTTTAATTCCTAGTAACAACAACAACAAAAGACAATCTTAAAAACATGAAGTCTTTCTGTCATGCCATAAGCTTCTCTGAAAGACTCCCAGGGAAGGGACCTAATATCAAAGGAGGTCTGCAGGGTTTGCAGGAGAGGATTCTGAGCATTAGCATGGCTGTGAGGAGGAGGACAGGGGACAGTAGGAGAAAAAGGTACTGAAGGCTGGCAGCAAGTCAGGATGACTCTGTGTGGTTGACAATGTGAGTATGACCTCTTGTCTTAGGCCAGCATCAACCTAAGTGGGTAGTGTTCTTAACTCGTCTCCCCAAGGCCATCCTCTCTCAGAGGATCCAGGTGTACATTTCACTCTGTTCTCAAAGAGCCATTGCTGGAAATGAGTAACCCGAGGCTTCGTTTTCATTTTTTTTCTCTACATCCTCATCATAGACACTTCTTCATTTCCAGGACTGATGTACTTGACAAGCCATAAAGTGAAATTTCACACTGAATTCCCCTCTGGGCAAATATCTTATGACGGTCCCAGCGTACGTTCACGAGTGACATTACCATGCAGCGGGCACTTCCCTCAGCTTGTCTGGCATTCAAGGCCAGATGATTCTATGGGGAGCTCAGGCCTGTCTCACAGATTCCCTTTTATTGATTCTTGAAATGGCCCCATTTTCTTCTTTATAGAGGAGGAACTAAACCCCAAGCAGATGCTTGTGATTAAAGTAAGAGATAATGATAATAGAACTTTTACCAAGGATATGTCTCCTCCTGCTATCAGATAAATGCCAAGGTGAAAACAAGCCATTTATCTGAGAATAAACATTGCACTGGGGGTAAATGGTTTATTTTCCAAGTTTGAAACAATTATACTTTGACAGCACCACTCCTCTCAAGATTTTAGGTTTATTATAACATCATTAAAATCACATTTAGTTGGTATTAGTGAAACAGTTCATTGCACTGTTATGTAAGAGACAATTTTGACATAAAGCTAGTAAAAAAGTGGTCTCAATTTAATTTTCAATATTTCTAAACAATGTATCCTATCTTTTCATGTATTAAACTATTTGATTCACTGAGACTTCTTTGAATAAATGAAATTTTATTTTTCCATTTTTAAATAAGAATGATGAACTACAATCATACCAAATGGTAATTTTTTTATTGTATGGTAGTTCTTGTTCTGGAATGTAGAAATAAAAATGCCTTAGTTTCTAAAATTAGATTTAGAGATGTTATTCTACAATACCAGTCAGCATAAATGCTATCTCAGAAGGAAAGAAGTGTTTTGCCATTTTCTTCATGGAATCTCAACTGTATAGAGTTTAAAGCCAGGTTAAACATCATTTTTTGGAAGGACTACCATTTGGAATACACATCCCAGATTTGGGGTGATCTGTTCATAAAGGAGGAAGAATTCCTATCTATTGCTCCATCTAAAATGTTCTTCTTAGAGAAGGGACAGCATGCTGTCATATCTTCCATTGGAAAGGAGCTTTTTTGAGTCCATATCCTTTGCCTGTGCCCCTCACAAGTATTCTTGTTCTCTTCATTAGTAAAATTTCTTAGTAGAAATGCCTATGTACATTCTATTTTCGCATCTTCTGAGTTCTCTTTGACCCGTTCACACTAGGCTCTTGTTCTCACCACTATACTGTAATGTTCCTGGTAACAGTGGCATGCATGTTCTCAGAGGTCACCTAAACCTCTCAGCATCATTTGACATGATTGGCTACTCTGCGATCCTTGAAGTCCTGTGCACACGTCCTTAGAGACACCACATTCTCACCATCTCCTTTGAACCCCCTTGATTGCTCCTTTAAGTGTTGTCTGGAACTCCTTCTTCTTTTCCCAGCCCCAGGATGTTGGCATGCTCAGGACACAGTCTTTGCCATTTGAATATCTACTTTCTCTGCAGGTGATGCTACCTGACCCCAATGCATAATTACACCTTAATCATCACTGCTGAACTCAAATTTGTGTGGAGACATTTCCAAAACAGAACTGTGGATTTTTATTCTCAAAGTGACTCCTCCTTGGATTCCTATTTTGTAAATGACAATGCTATTCTCCTAATTGCTCAGTTCAAAGAATCAGGGAGCTACCTTGGAATCCGCTCTTCCTTGCAGGCCCATATGGATTCTTTAGTGAGTCATTCTGACTCTATATTTCCTTCCTTCCTTCCTTCCTTCCTTCCTTCCTTCCTTCCTTCCTCCTGTCCTTCCTTCCTTCCTTTCTTTCATTTTGTAAACTCAGGGGCATTCTACCTCTGAGCTACACCCCAGCCCTTTTTACTTTTTTGTTTTGAAACAGGGTCTTTCTAGATTGCTGAAAGTCTCACTAAATTACTGAGGCTGGCCTGGAACCTGCAATCCTCCTGTCTCAGCCTCCCAAGTACTGGGATTGCATGTGCTACCCTACTCAGCTTCGCTAACTGTATTTTAAAATATGCCCTAAAGATTGCTTTCACTGCTCTACTATTCCTCTGAAACAGGGTCTTGCTAGGTAGATGAGGGGCTCACTAAGTTGCTGAGGCTGGCCTCCAACCTGCAATCCTTCTGTCTCAGCCTCTCAAGTATAGGGATTAGAGGCATGAGCCAGCATGCTCAGGCTTAGTTTGATTCTTTAAAGTGTGTTTCCTTGAAAAAAATGCAAAAACCTTTTACATTTCCTTGACCCTCATATGTATCCCATGGATCTTGGTTTAGAAAAATGTCAAAAGCAAACTCTAGATTTGTGATAACTTTTATACTCTTAGTACTATGGTGGTCATGTTTCTTCCAAAGGTAGAATATGTACTTTGTTGACAGAGGGGAGGTGGCTATTGAGAAGGCTACAACTAGCTTGTGGCCATTGTGTCCTTGACCAAAGGCTCAGGTAACACTTGATTTGCTTAGTATGCCTACCCACAAAATAATCCTATGAGGCATTGCATTTATACAATAGTCATTGCTATCTGCTAATAAACATTTTTGACAATCCATTATGTGTTAGGCCCTGAAGTAGGCTTTGGGGCATAAATGAATAAAATATGAATCCTGCCTCAAGGACTTTGAGGTCTGATAGGGAGGAAAGACACATTAATAATTGCACTAATGAATATAGATTGTCCTCATCTCTGAGATATTTGTGTTAAAGGCTTTAGAGGAGAAGTGGTGTTCAATTTGGGTCTTAAAAATGAGTTGTGTTTTGTCTTCTCAACTGGGATAGTTAGATGAGGAATGAAAAACATTCTTGACAAAGCTTACATGACAAAAATAACCCTAATGAAGAGGAAAACACCTGTATTTTGTTTTTGTTTTTTCTCATCATTAAGTTTATTAATAATCATTCAGTTCTGTATTCAGGCAATTTATAGCCTCAAGATGGAAGATTCTGAGTTTCCATGTGCTAAGATTATCTTAAGATTTGCAATCAGGGATCAGTATATCCTTCTAAGCGCTAGAGATTTGACATTCTGTCCTAAAGGGGCAGGAAGCAACAAGGTCTGCTTTTCAAGTTATATATTAAGTGGTGATGACAGGAGGTAAAAAGAGCAAAGGGGACCTCCAGTGATACATGGGACGAGCTGAAGCCAGCCATACGTGGCAGGGGCATGTCATTCAAAACAGCAGCAATGAGCTTATTTACTTTCTGAAATTCCTGGAAAAAAATCATCACCAGGAACCTCTAGCAAAATGAATGATGGGGTCATGGGCTGTCCTTCTTTTTGATTTTGTGGAAAATAGGAAGCATTAAGCAAACAATTTCTGAGATATTTATCTACTGCACTGTCAGCTGCAGCTTAGAATTCAACACAGAGCAAAATGTTATATGTCAATGCTTTTCAAATTGCACCCCATGGAGCACTGGTTCCAAGAAGACCCCTTAGAAGGTGGGCATGGGGGGGCAGGGTTCTCAACTTCTATCCAGGCTTTAGTCAGAAATGATTTCCATCTCTTCCCTATGTGTAAGACTGTTCCCCAATAAAGATTTATCATCGAATTTCTTAAATAGCACTGTTTTGAGTCCACTGTATATGAAATGGGTCCTCGTGTTGTTATTTTAACTGAGTGGAATAGTACTGAGCCCAGGCTTCCTGCAGCAGAATGCACAAATGCTCACGACACTGCGCGCTTTGTGTTGGAGAAGCTCAGCTTGACTCAGAGCTGAGTCATTGTTCTGATGATGCACTTTTAGCATTTTAAGAAGCACTTTAACTCTTCAGTTTCTGCTGAAAAGGAATTAAAGAGGAAGCATTTAAATGTTTGAAGTGACTCTACAACCTATTTTCATTCACTCATAAGGAGCTGAACAAATGAGAGAGGTTTTTAAAGTCTTTATATAAAAAATTCTCAGTATCAGAGGACTTTTCTTTTCTTTTTTTTTTTTCTTTTTTTTTTGCGGTACTGGGGATTGAACCCAGGGGCATTCTACCTCCACGCTACACCCCCGGCCCTATTTTTTATACTTTATTTTGAAACCGGGTCTCACGAAGTTGCGGAGGGCCTCACTAAATAGAGAGAGAGAGAGAGAGAGAGAGAGAGCTGAGGCTGGCGGCGAACCCGGATCTTCCGGTCTCTGCCTCCCAAAGTACTGGGATTACAAGCGTGCGCCACCATGCCCGAATGGACTTTTCTATTTGTACAGTATTTGCTCTACAGTAAGAAGGCCCAGGGCCTAGACCTGAGACATACTCGCCTGAGTGGGGCAGTGAGTGGGGTGGGCTGTAGGCAAGGGAAGTGGGCTTGCTTACAGGCTCTCACTGCAGTGGGTGGGGAGGAGCTGGGAGTGAGCCCCCGCCTTGTGCCAGGCAGTGAGCATTAAACAGGTAAGATCAAGGCAGGGTCACAGCAAGGTAAGAGCAGGGGCATTCAATGGCTCATCAAACAGGGCTCAGAAACAATGGGACTCATCGGGCTAATACAGAGAATTAGGATGATGTCCACTTCTTAGCTGGAGGGCTTTGAGTTATGGGTAATGAGTCCCTGAATAAATTTCAAGGAGTTTGTGAATCCTGTGGCAATCCAAACTTACATGATTTTGTACTGTGGAAAGAGACCATGGCTTTCAGAGATTTAAAGGAATCCACATATGAAAAAGTTTCAGAGCTGGGAATGGTGGTGCCTAACTATAATCCCAGTACTTGGGGGGCTGAGACAAGAAGATTGCAGATTTGAGGCCAGCCTCAGCAACTTAGCAAGACCCTCAGCAACTTACTGAGACCCTGTTTCAAAATAAAATTAAAAAGGGCTGGGGTATAGATTGGAGGTAGAAGGTGGAATGTACCTGGGCTCAGTCCCCAGTACAAAAAAAGAAAAATTTCTAAAAATTTCATTTATTTCTAAATGTCCCTTATACATAGGTGACATTTGTGCTAATATTTGAAGAATGAGAAAATGTTAGCTGTATGAATAAGAGAATGAGATGAGGAAAAGAAGATTTTAGTAAGAACAACATACATAGTTAATAATGAACTTGGAAATTTCTAGGAATGTAAAAAGATTGATTTTATCCAAAAGTAATAGCTAGGGAGGAGATTGGTTAAAACTGAGGCTGAAAAGGTTGCCTGGTATTTGTGTTTTAAGTGCCATATGAGGCTGTGGAAGACTTTAAAGAGTTATGTGCTGTGAAAAACTTGAGGGTTCCAAAACTCACACTTGTGGAGATTACTGTGGGAAAGAGTGAGAGTAGGAAGTGCAGTGTAGAGGGTTTACAGTCTATGCACCTATTCCAGTCCAGAGAAAAGGTGATAGCAGCTTGGCCGGATCTAGCCTAAAATATATTTGGGCTAATTTATTATTTAAGACTCTATGGTCTTTGCTTAAATACAAGAATGGTTGCAGCAAATTCTCTAGATAACCATTTCTGAACCTTGGCAGGCCTGGGGCCCATCCATAGCCACATTTCCTTTTTGTTTGAAACAAAGTTGTACAGTGTGATAATTCAATATGTGCATACCATGAGTAATCATCAAGTCAGGGTTGCTAGCATTTCCTTCTTCTCAAATACTTTTAATTTGTGAAGCTTTGAACTCCTATCTTCTATTTTTTATAAAATATATAATAAATTGTTGTTAACTACCATCACCCTATTGTTACAGCTATCTTTCATTGCCTTTTTATAGGACACTGAGCAGCTTCTAGTAGAGTCTTTCATGGAATTAACTCATGCTTTGGGGAGTGAATTACCAACCAACCAACAAACAAACAAACAAAAACAAAACATGAGAACTGAACTTGGTCATATTAGTCTTGGGGAAAGACATCTCACATTGAAAATCCAGGCACCAAGTGCTATGTGCATATATGTAACTATCAACTTGATTTTCATTGTGATATGAGACTGTAATGCACCAATAAAAGCACATTTAAAAAATAAAAAAAGAAAATCCAGCAAGTCTTAAGAAATATGACTCCAACTTTTTCATCACCATTATTATGATGATCTCTGACAGGACTCAGTCCCTCCAGCAGGTTTTTCATCATGATCACCAGTAGGTCTTCTATTCATGGTCATGTAGTCTGTGGTGGACTAAGGAAATGAATGTAGGAGACAATCTATCTTGGACTTAAACCCCATGCTGTCTTGAGGCTCTACATCTGCCTAGATATCTTCTTATAAGTGAAGGGTATCCTACACTAACCAGGATCTTATTCACCCAATTGAGGCAACAAGAATAGCTGGTCTTCGTAATAAAGCACCTGAAAACACTGGTGTCCCCTGCAATCATCCTCAAGGTGGTCTCTGGATCCTCGACCTTTGTAGGAAGACCCCAGCTGATGGAGTACAAGGAGGCATGGAGAAGGACTCAGTTTGCATGGGTTTCACATCTGACAGAGTACAGGATATCTTGATGACTTTGGCCTTGACTGAGGCAGTAGTTTTGCTGGGAAGATGCATGACATAGCATAGATTCCCAAACTTGTTGGCTTACCACCACCTTAAAAAATTATTCCGTGCCCCCTGGGTGCTTCCACCACCCCCTTATTTTTATTCAATACCCCCCAATTGTACCCGAGGCTATTACCACACCCCTTGGATTGGTCCAGCTTCTCCATCCCCTCTGGCAGGGGGCGGAATCCTAGACTTTGGGGATCTATGGGAGAGGGAAGAAAGACATTCTGAGCCACTTTACCTTGACCATCAACTCAGTCTTCTGACCAGTGGAATGATTTTGGTCCGAGTCAGATTAGTCTCTTTTCTGTGCACCCCAGATTGAGGGCTTAGCCACTATGTTTTTCACAAATGCAAAACAAATAGGCTCTCAGCAAGTGGCTCTGGAGCTGGGTATGAGCTGGAGGTATAGAACATGTTAGAGCCATCTTCTTTTCTCCTATCGTCTTTTATGTCATGCATAACATAGGAGGAATAAATTATTCCTACCATTTGTGAGGATGACGAAGACAATAGATGGTGATATTTTCATATTGTTTTGCAAAATGTTTAATATGTAGCAGTTACTAAGAGGTTGAGAAGTGATAGCGGCAGTGCAGAGGAAAAGAGGCAATAATGGAAGTAGCCGTAATCACACCCCAATGCGAGGCTCGATTTTCAGATTTTCAGCTGAGACCTCCTGGGACCTTCTGGTATCTGGTTAAACTTGGCTTAAACCTCAATCCCTTATCTTTATGAGATTCCACAGTTTCTCCAGTTTCTTCGAGTTTACTGTCTCATTTGTTTCTTTGTGTCTATTTCATACCAATACACACTACTTCTGCTTTTTTTGCTCAGCTGTAGTTGTGGAAGAACCACACTGTTTTCTCTAGGAAATTTTCTTGAAACCAGAAACATGATGAAGGCTGCCATCCTGCTGAGGATTGCTGGGGAGGGCAGCAGTGGGTGCACTTTGCAAAGGATTCCATGTCTCTGGTGGTGGAGAGGAGATATAAGGCTGGGCTGGTGGTAGATAGGAGAAGCAATGGAAGATGATACTCAAGTTTGAAGTCAAATTGGGTGATGGTGCTGCCATTTACAGGAATGGGACAAACTTCAAAAGAAATATTTTATATGATTACATATTCAACTCATGCAACAATATTCCCCAAATATATTTTTGGCAGGATTAAAACTACCGACTCCCACCATTTTAATGATGGTTTTAACTTATTATTAACTACAAAATTATATTAATTTGAAATTCATACTGTTTTCCTTGTGGCTTGATATAATTCAGAAAGTTTTTACCATGCCAATTTATGAAAAATACATAGAGTTAAGGAAATATAAATCAATTTACTTATGAGAAGTCTGAAAATAAAACACTAAGATGTCTTTAATTGATATGCATTGGAATGTGATGGCTGGTTAATTCTGAGGCTTATTGGGAAACCAATCTAGCCCTGATGTGGGGATAATGGACTGCTAATTGCCATGCATTTGAGCCTGCTAATATCTTGTTTCCCACCTGCTATGTTCCCTATGTTCTCTCCTGTTGGCTTGTCTGCCAAGCAGATCGACCTGAGCTGCTGGAGAAGGTTAAAGTGCTTGAGGCAGGAAAAACTCAGTCACTCCACTCTCATCTACTGCTAATTTTTAAATATATTTCAAATAGGAAAAGTTGGAACCATTAGCTACGACAGAGAATCATTCTTTTTTAATGCCACACACTTTACCTGTGCAGCAATGTGGACAGACAAGTTGGATTTGGGAGCTGGCTAAGAATACATGTAGCAAGAATGCAGAAGAGAAATTATGAATTCCCAAGGACTGTAAATATTTAAACCTGGACCAAGAAAAACATAAAATTATGGTTTGAAGGCAGAAATTTTGCCTGGATTTCCAAGTTGGCTAATGAGTTATAAGGGCTGTTGGTTCATTAATCATACTTTGACAGAGGAGGAAGAGTGTTAATAGAAAGTTAAGAGCTAGAGTTTTCTTGAAAGATCAGTTTAACCCAACTCAATGGTCTTCTAAAGGAAACTTGAGGGCCAGAAAGGTTAAATAATTGGTTCAAGTTATAGTTAGAGTCTGAGCTAAAACTAAATTTCAACTCTTGCAATTCTCACATAAAATCCTTCCTAGGATGTTTGGTTTAAGATTTTTTAGAATGTCTTTCTCGAGAAAGTGTATTTGTCTCTTTGTTCCTTTATTGAAAAATAAAACATTTTCTTGAAGACCTACTGTGTTCCTAGCACTATGCTGATAATTTTATACTTGAGAGCACATGAGCCCTTGGCTTTAAGGGGTATACATAAAAGCGGACTGGGTAGGATGCATAATGGTTAACTCAGGCATGATGCCAGGAATGGGTTTGGGTGAGGGAACTGAAGGGAAGGCCAGTTTGGCAAGAGGGAAAGTCAAGAAGTCTCTAATGATAAGTAGATGATTGTGAGGTCAAGAAGGAGAGAACTGGGCTACTGGATTTTATAAAGTGAGTTTTAAATAGATGCCCACTTGGGTAGCTATAGCCACATTAGCACATGGCTTAGATAATGAAGATAGAGCTGGATTTCAGTTGGAATCGCTCCCTGGTCTTAAATTCTTGTGCTAGGCACAAGTTCCATAAACTAAGAAGAATGGACCAAGCTGAAGGACCATGCTTGAAATAAACACATAATCTTCCATCTGTGAGGTTGTTAATAATTTTAAAAAGGCAACAAAATGACTATTGAGGTCTTTTGCCTATTTTTAAATATATATATATTTATATATATGTGTATGTATATGCACATATATATATATATATATATATATATGTGCATATACATTTTTATTGAGTTGTGTGACTTCCTAACATGTCTTGGATATTAATCCCTTATCAGAAAATATCAGTTGGCAAATATTTTCTTCTAACCCATAGGCTGCCTGTTCATTTTATTTATTGTTTCCTTTGCTGTGAAGACATTTTTATGTCTTCATTTTATATTTTATATTTAATGTAGTTCTAATTATTTACTTTTGCTTTTGTTGCTTGAGCTTTTCATGTGCTATCCAAAAGAAAATCATTGTCAAAGCCAATACCAAGGCTCTTTCCTCCTGTTTTTCCTTTTAGGAGTCTTATAGGTTCAAGACTCACATTTAGGTATTCGATCTGTTTTAGTTGATTTTTGTGCATGGTGTAATTTATATGATCCAGTTTTATTCTTTTGTGTTCGGATGTCCAGTTTTCTTAAAACCATTTAAAGAAATTCACTATCTCTCTCCATAGTGTCATCGCAGTGGTCCTGTTAAAATTAGTTGACTATGTTTATTTCTGGGCTCTCCATTGTGTTCCATTGCTGTGTGTTCAGTTTTTGCTGGTACCATGCTATTTTGATTGCTACATGGTTCGGAGTTTGTAAGTGTGATGCCTCCAACTTTGTTTTTCTGTCTTGACTGTTTTTACTCTTCAGGGTCTTTTATGTTTCCATTTGACTTTTAGAATTGTTTTTTCCTATTTCTGTGGAAAAATGTTATTGGAATTCTGATATGGACTATATCCAATCTATAAAATGCTTTGGGTAGTGCGTACATTTTAATAATACTAATTTTTCCAATTCACAAACACAAAAGCTCTTGCTGTTTGTGCATTCTTCAATTTCCTAATGAAATGAAATCACTACCTTAAGAAAATCTGTGTTTCTGTGTTAATTGCAGCATTGCTCAAAATACTCAAGATGAATTAATAGAGAAATCTTTATATGTATATGTGTATGTAAATGGTAAATTCTCCTACTTTGTAGGTGCTGAATAATATTCCATTTCATAATATTCCATTCCACAATTAAAGGGATATATGTCATATAAATGTATAAATAAATACATTAAAGTGGAATAAAATGGAAATTATCCAGATTTTGGAAAGCAGGAGATACTGCCATTTGTGTCAACATGGATGAAACTAGAAGACATTGTACTAAGTAAAATAAACCAGACACAGAAAGAAAAGTCCTGCAGGATCTCACTTCTACATGGGGTATAAAAATAAATCAGACATATAGAAATGGTGGCTAGAACAGTGATTGCCAGGGACAGGGCCGAGGAGGAAATGGGAAGAAGGAGGTCAAAAGGTACGACAAGTGCAGGTATATTGAATGAGTGATTCTAGAGCCCGGATATACAGCCTGATCACTTTACTTAAAAATACTGCACTGTATACTGAACATTTTCTAAGAGAATAGAATTTTAGTGTTCTTACCCCCCACACACATATACACACATGCAGAAGTTATAAGATAGATAGGTTAAGTAACCATTTCACTATGTATATAGGCATACACACAGCATATTGTACCATTAACTCTATACAAGAGAAAGAGGTAAAACAAACTCTATATACTTCTCCCACTCTTTCTCTTTCTAACTGCTAAATCTGACTGTCCGAGAATGCCATCTTGCATTTGTTTGCAATTTGTTTTAATTTACACAAATTACTATTTTAGACTGGGATATAAAAGTGGAGTTTTTAAAACTTTTAAATCCTGGCCCCACCAACCACTTCCAGCTATGTTCCACCTCCGTGTTTCCGTCCCCTCCCTCCTGTAAATGCAGACAAAACGTGCAGTAGGAACCTCACGATGTTCCTGAGAAGGCTAAAGGAATAAAAAGATCTAAATGCTTCCATGAGTGCTTGGCATATAGTAAATCCTGTGTGAAGTTTAGCTGTTTTTATCTCGTTTGAATGAAACACTAACTCTGTGAAGTCAGCAGCAGTATGTAATTTTCCCATTTAACATCTCTACCAGCTATCACTTTGGAGTCTCAGATCCACCTAAGATCTTTATAAGATCAATCCTGGATCATGGAAGCCCAAAGCCCCTGACAACGCCGCTTCAGCCCATTCCTGAGAAGCACTTGCTCCTCCTCACTGCGTCTTCCCCTCTCCTCTCTCATCACCACAAACCTATTTTCCATCAACCATCAATAGCTATATTTTACAATATAAAGCTCTTTAGTGTAATTGAACTTCTATAGAACACTTGAGTGTGTGTGTGTGTGTGGGCGGTGTGTGTGTGTGTGTGTGTGTGTGTGTGTGTGTGTGTGTTTGTGTATTACTGGGGATTGAACTTAGGGATGTTTTACCTCTGAGCTACACCCCCAGACCATTTTTTAAATTTTGAAACAGGGTGTCCCTAAGTTGCTGAGGGTCTCACTAATTTGCTGAGGCTGGCCTCAAACCTGCTATCCTCCTGTCTCAACCTCCCAAGTACTGGGTGCACCAGTGCGCCCCACAAAACTTGAGGGTTTTGACAAATGGCCAAAGTGCACCCTACCCAGAAAACATCTTAAAAGTATAGATGAAGCCTATCTCCTGCCTGTCTTCAGAAATTTTAATGGTTGGGTCATTTCCTGATGTGCCCGCACACATTCATCCTCTTGTTATCTTCTCTGTATCTCACCTCCTATTTCTTCTTTAGCTGTTCTTTCTCTTCTCAAGTTTATCTCTCATTCTTTCACTCATGTATGCAAAGAAACTCAGCCTAGTTCTTTTTTTTTTCTGTCTTGGATCCTGTCCTCAGTCTTTTATCTTCTATTCTTATCATCACAGACTTTGTAAACAAAGATAATCTGTGGACCAACAGGTTAAGAAAATTTCATTTTCTTCTGCATTATAAACACCTGATAAAATCAAAGCATAGAGCTTCTGTAGAGTGTTGAAAGTTACCCACATGGTATTTGGCAGAACAAGGACTTGTGCTGAGTTGCTCCAATTCAAATCCAGTACACTGCCTGTTGTCCTCTGTCTTAAGGGATAGTTATGATGTATTTTATTGTCTTGTTTTTGGACATATTTATTGAATGTGAGTTCAGTTGAAAGCACTAAACTAGAGATTAGAAGTTTCAAAGATGATTAAGACTTACTCAGTTCGTGCCCTCAAAGTACTTAAAAATTTACCACAGGCGCCTGTATTCTTCATGGTTTATAAGGAAAATGACCTTTCATCAACTAGAGTAGCTCTGTTCTTGCTGATATTATATTTGGGGCTATGGTTTAAGATTTTTTTGAAGAAATAGTTTTTAAAAAATAAAAAGAAAGGAAAGAAATGCTAAAGAGAAATTGGGAAACAAAAGGAACTTCAGATAAATGAGGAGAGATTCCAGTAGAATAGAGGAAGGAGAATAGGGGAGGGTGGTGGTGAAGAGGTAGAAAGAAGTAGACAGATAGGGACAGAGCCATGGTGGAAAAACTTTATTTCCTGAGAAGCAACAGATGCTAACTTCCAAAACTCCTGAAAAGACCAGACCTCTCAAATGTCAAGTGATGATGAGATGAGAAACTTCCTGAAAGTGACCAAAGCTTCACAAGACTCCAGTTGTTCTTTCTGATCAACAATCCCAGGAGATTTCCCCAAGAGTCCAGGAAACAGCAACTGGGACCCCAACCAAGAGAAGGAGACTCAAAGAAGGACAGTATGCAAATACACAATGCAAATCCCAGGAAACTGTCTCTGAGATCCCAACTAGAAAAGGACTGAAAAAAGTATATAAACCTCTAGACCAGCCACTCTAAAACGGTTACCCACTTGGGAGCCCCTCTGTTTGGGAGTTTTCCTCTCTCTTGCAGGTTGTGTTGGCTTTGAGAGAAAGCAGTGTATAATTGACGGCACTCAGCCCTAACTCCCAGGTAGTGACCCGAAAGCACCCGCTGTGTATCAAGGCGACCGAGGCCCCTAGGGGTGGCCTGCACCTCTCTTTGGCAGATTGCGTGGACGTTGGGAGAGAACAGTTTGCAATTGATGGTGCATGGCTTGGGCTACTCTCAAGTAGTGTTCAGAAGGCAGCTGCCGGACTCCAGCGTCCTCATTGCCTGCAGAGGTGTTCTGCCTCTTTTTCCCTTCCCCAGAGACTTGATGAAGGAAACAGTTCAAGTAATGCTATGCACATATGTGAAGTTATCAATACCAATCTCCATAATATGTATGGGGAGAGGAGGAGCGACGTAGGCTCCCCGGAGTGCTGTGCACATGCAGGTTTCTGTCTCTCTGAACTTCACCATGATGTATCATTACAACGCAGCAATAAAAACATATAAAAAAAGGCTGGGGATGTATCTCAGTGGTAGAGCACTTGTTTAGCATTGCACAAAGCCCTGAGTTCAATCCCCAATTCTGAAGACAAGTTTTAAATAAAATATAAACACCAGCCTTTATTTTTTTTCTTTTTACCAAATATTTTTATTTATCTATAATTATACATACAGAACAGTGCAGAAATCATGTGTACAGCCTGATAAATATTCACAGAATGAATGCACCTATGTAACCAGCACCTAGATCATGAAACAGAACACTCACAGCACCATCAAGCCTCCTTTGTATTCTCTTGCAGAGCCAAAGCCAGGTAAAAAATAATGCACACAATATGGTTCCACTTATATAAAGCTCAAAACCAGATAAAATTAAATGATAATGAGTTAAGTCACGATAGCACTTAGTTTTGGGAAGGGTAATAGTGAATGAAAGGCCCAGCCTTTAAAATCGTTAGAAAAGATAAGTTTCTGCTGTTTAAGCCACCTTGTCTATACATTCTGACTGCCCTAATGAACTAATACATTGGTGTGATGATTTTTCTACATTTCCTTTTAGATCATGACCATTTTCCATGTCAATAAAAGTCCTCATGAGATAATATACCCCTATGGGGAAACATCATAATTTAATTAACTACTCCCTATTTCAAGACATTCAACATTTATTCTTGTTTGCTGAAAGAACCTTTAAAATTGAGAATTGATGAAACCATGGGCCCCTTAAGACTCTCTGAACAGGAAGCTATTGGGTTGATTGTCTGGGGTATAATTATGCTGACGGTTTATTTCAACAAAGAGCAGTAATAGAGGCATTGTGTTTTCCACTGCAAACCACACTGCTTTCTTTGTAGTTTTGCCTCGTTACTGCTACGACAGTCAAAGGCCTGTCAGTATGTCTGCTATGAACTTCCATTTTCAGGGTTTTTAAAATGCAGCCATTAAGACTTGATGTGAAATGAAACTCTGAAGAATCAATTTTCACATTTTCTTTTTTAAACCTTCCATTTCTGAACTTTTATTGTGACTTGGATTGAATTTCATTAAAATGATGAAGAGGATTACTAGCAAGAGCTTACTAGTTTCTGATTTTGCCTTTGGACTTTTTAACTCTAACATCTCTCCTTTAAAAACAGAATTCCATAGTCCATTGCTTGGTCATATTGGCCAGCTCAACCTTCTAAGATATTTTAAAACAAACCTATGGAGACACGGAATCCTAATAAGGGCTGCATCTCTCCAATGGCTGCTTCTCAGCTACTTAACCCACATCCTGATAATGCTCCTCATAACTCTTCAGCAAAGAGAACAATTGCCAGCACTTTGCTCTGAGATATTATTTTATGTGAATAAAGTTGTCCTGAAATAGCAGAATCTCATGATGTGATGGGAAGGCCTCTGGACTGTTTATCAGGAATCTTGGGGATCTCCACTAAGAACATTAAGCCTTACTCAAACTGCTGACCTAGGGGACAAGGGACATCATAACTGTGGGCCCACTCCTCCCCACCCACCACAACTCCTAGGGGCCAAATGTGATAGAGTAGGTACCTGCGAATAGCAGTTACCGTTATACTCGGTGTGTACACAAGAACCATGCTGGCCTTTTCCAACAGATAATGCGGACGTTGGTGCTCTCTTTAACGGAAGATAGCGCCATGGCATGGAAATGTTGAGAGGCTTGCTTAAAATAACGAGGAGAAAAAATTTCGAGTTAAAGACCTTGAGCATTTTCCATCATGTCATGGAACATCTCTCTGAAAGTTCACATTCCTATTTTGTCTGTTTTGAGAAATAGGTTTTTTTTTTAACATTATTTGAAATGCAGAGACACAACAAGCAGCAATCTACATTTCCTGGAGATTGACTCACACTGTTATTTTTAGTTATTTAAACTGTTATTTTTAGACACTTTTTGGGTGATTTACATGAAAAGCTAGCCAGCTCCTCTATCTTAATGTGATTTACCTCATGCTCCTCATTCCTTCATCTCAGTAACTTAAAATAAATAACCAATTAGTGTAGCTTTGGTCATTTCTTAGAACAGAGAACATTCAGTCTTCTTCATTTTAGTTTACTAATTGGAAACCATCAGTAATGGGGCATGTACAAATTAGTTTGGATAAAGGAATTATTCTTTGACTTTTTAACTGTTTAATGAGAAATAATTAACAGGACAGACGTTTTAGTATTTGTAGAAGGAAGGATAGAAGGCACTTATGTAAATGAAAAAGCTTCTTGGCTATAAAATTTTCAGATGCTGAATAGATCTAAAAAACAATCTTGTGTTATGAAAATGTAAGATAGATTTCCTCCATCAATCTGCTCCTATCTAACCCCACCCCAGCGTAATACACTGACCTTGGTCTGCTACACGAACAACATATAAACTTCAGTCATGTTTGAGCCATTGTGCATTAGGGTCTATATTTTACTTTGCAACAAGTGGGGAGCTTTTTAAAAAAGATAACCATCTTGGATCTACTGAATAAATACCCTTTGGTATAAACCACGGGAATTCAACATACAGGAACTCTAAAGGAAGTGAAGTTTGGGAACAAGTGAATTAGGCAATTCATTTGTCCTTAGACAGCTTCATGACTCTTACCTTAGGTCAAATTATTCTTTACTTATTTTCTAACCTAATTTCAAATTCCCATCCTATTCTGTTTCTAAGGTTCAATTCCAGGCTACTTCTCCATGAAATCTGACCTGAATCTTCCAGAATAGTTGGGATGGCAATTAGTTGAGGTCCCTTCCAGGTTTATAGAATATTTGGTGGTGCATATTCTGTCTGTTTCAGAACAATTATTTGAGAGATACCTTCCTCATTACTACAACTAACTTGCAGGAACTCTAGGGATAGGAACATATTTGATTCTCTTTCTTTGCCATCTGAGTACTCATTATTCACACATATTCTCATATATTGTGAATAATTTGATAAATATTTATCAAGTGGAATTCAAATCACTATTTCAAACTCAAAGAAGAAATGGGGCAAAGGAGGAAAGTTGTTCCAAATGCTTATGCAATTATTTAGAGACGGTGGATCAGAATTTAAGCCCTAGGATGATCTGAGAGACTTTGACACTTTCTCTAATTTTAGTCTCCAGTTTCAGAACTTAAGCCTGTTCAAAAGGCACATAGAAATGAGATTATGCTGAACACTGGAACACTTTCTAGGAGTAAGTTTTCTTAGGCTACTTAAATATTAATTTTAAGTAAAAATACTTAGTATGCCCCATGAAATATTTGGGACAATATTCATTTTTATCTGATTTTCAAATTTAACTGGTGTGCTGAGTTGAATTGCATCCCCACCTTCCCTATGCCAAATTTCTGCTACTCAGAACTTGTAAATGTGACCCTTATTTGGAAATAGGGGTTTTCCAAATGTAATGAAGCAGATGTAATCAAGTTAAAAGAGGTTACACTGGATAATGGTAGGCAATAAATCCAAACCATAATGTCCTTAGAAGAGACACAGGCACATGGAGAAGAATCTTAAGTGAAGACAGGGGCACCATTGGGATGGTGCATCTAATAAACCAAAGAGCACCAAGGATTGCTAGCAGCCACTTGAAGCTAGAAGAATCAAGGAATAATTGTTCTCTAGATCCTTCAGAGATGGCCCTATAAACATGTTGATTTTAATATTTAGTCTTCGGAGGCGTGAGAGAAAACATTTTTGTTTTTTTAAGTCACCAAGTTTGTGGTAGTTTTTAGTGGCAATCTTTGTGAACTGACATATTGGGTGTCCTATATTTTTATTTGCCAAATTTGGAAACTCTATGGAGGTCACTTCATTCTCTTAAGAATATTCATTTAGCCAGATTATCAGGCATCTAATGACAGCAGAATGTATTATGATTACAGCTATAAATTTTTCAAGCAAATAATTTAAAGATCATGATTTCATAGACATTTGAATCAATTGTGGGAGGAGATGGCTTATTGACAGAATTCACCATCAAACGAAAATCCACTGATATCTTTTATATTCTATGTTTGCATAAAAAACCATTTTGGAACACTGCTAGCACCCATCTACTAACTGAGAGAAGCACGATGAAGGAACAAATTTCTTTCTTTTTTTTTTTTTTTGCAGTACTGGGGATTGAACCCAGGGGCATTCTACCTCTGAGCTACATCCCCAGCCCTATTTTTTATTCTTTATTTTGAAACAGAGTCTCACTAAGTTGCAGAGGGCCTCACTAAGTAGCTGAGGCTGGCCATGAACCTGCGATCCTCTTGTCTCAGCCTCCCAAGTACTGGGATTACAAGCGTGTGCCACCATGCCTGGCAAGAACAAATTTCTGCATGTGGTTTCCTGGTCATGTGCATACAGCTGCATGTGTGCATGTGCATTCATATGTGCCTGCATGCAGTTTCCAGGAGGGAGATCATCTGCATACAATTCTCATACAGCCAGATGTTTCCCTGCCCAAGACTCTATCTGCCTGAGAGTATTCTCTGAATGCTGTAGCTGGCATACTTGGCATTGTAGTGCCAGAAGAAACAAACATTTTGTCTTTGCAGTGACCCTCGACCAAGACCAGATCAAAGTGAATAAATTTGCCATTTCCATAAGTGCATTGCTTGTACATGCTCGCTCTTTCTCCTTTTGGGAGAAGCCAAACAAAATAAAGTGAAAACAAAGTTTAAAAGCTTTACATTTTTAAATAAATATCATCAAATTTCTTTTGAGAAAAGTTAAAGCTACATGCCTTCTTACCAAATGCCTGTTACTTCCATTTTTTAAAACGAATTAAAGACTTTCCCAAACCTCTGAATTCTGTGTGACAACGATAACCCTTGGAGGCCTGCTAGGAACAGAGCATTCCTGGAGGTACACAGTGTCATTAACAAATTTAATGTCTGAAGTTTTCATGAAATGCTCAAAATGCCTAATTCAAAAACCAGCTCTGCCTTTACCCAATGGTTTTTAGAGCTTTGTATTCCCATTCAGATCTGGTAAGTATTTTGTCTTTTTCATCTGGCTGGAAACCTGGCACAATATTAAATGGGATCATTTAGACAATTTCCTTTCAATCTTTCAATTCCCAAAACACAACCACTCCTAATACGTGACTTCCATTTTTTTTTAACATTTCACTTTGAAATAGCCATGGGATCTATGATAATCAATTATTAGTTGACTTTTAAAAGAGATATACCATCTTTAAATCTAAAAGGTAAAAGTACCTTGGTTTTCTTATCTCTAGTCCACTAAATATGTTTCAAGAATATTACAGATAATATTTTTGCATTATGATATTAGGATATGTGTCTGTGATAATAAAACCAGTAAGTAAAAGGAGGTCTCATTACTTTAATAAAGATCTACCAACTCTACATAAATTCACTTAAGCACATAAAAATATAGGAAGCTAAAAGGGGGAGAAAAGCATAGGTATAAGTCTGAGAAATAGTTTTTGTCGTACTAGATAGAATGCTACCAGGATATACCTCTTCAAGTAGCTGAGATGATGGAGAAGGAAAATTATGGTTTTTGTTTTGTTTTGTTTTTCCTTTTGGGTTTTGGCTAATTCTCAAAATAATAGTATAGAAAAATTGGTGTTGAACCTTCTAAGAGATCCTTCAATTGGTCCTGTTTGTGTTAAGGACTTAATCCTGGGCATAGTAAGAACTGTATTACATGATCTCATTTATATGTAGAATATAAAATAGGTGATCTCATTGAAGTAGAGAGTAGAATGGCTGGGGTGGTTGAGGGAAAGGTCGAGAATATATGGTTAAAGGATACCGAATTTTAGTTCAACAGAAGGAATAAGTTTAAGATATCTATTGTAGAAGATGGTAACTGATCATAGATAATACCATACTACTCTCAAGAAATGCTAAGAGTGGATGGACGATAGCTATGTAAGTTACTGCATATGTTAATTAGCTATATTTAGTGATATATACTACATATGTATATATACATATATACTTCAGAACATCATGCTGTATATAGTAAATGAGTATAACTTTATATTTTAATTAAAAATTAAGCAGAAATGAATCTGGGAAATACTTCTTTCATGACAAATCAACAAGATATTTTTTCATTTGCTTATTCATTTTGTTATTCAACTAATTTTTTGATAGTCTACCTTGAACCAGTTATAAGACAATTATTTTTTCTTCTCAAGAAGCCCAGTTTAGGCAACACATAAGGTCAAGTGATTTATGTGTTATTTTTAATAGAGTGCTCAAAACCTCAACCATGCAGAAACAAGAAAATATTCCTGTACCATTGTTTCCCAAGAGCTCGTGGGTAAACTTTGCTTTTATATAAATATATTTCTGTGTAATGTAACCAACCATTCTGATTGGGTTTAAGCATATGGAGTAGGTTCAAAAAGAACCTATTTTTATTAAAAATAGAAGTTTCTGGTTCCAGGAAGCCATACTATTCTCTCTATACATCTATATGCAAAGGTCATATTTATCTATTTTATGTTTTTCCAATTTTATACTTTTATTGGTACATTGTACTTATGCATCATAGTGAGATTCAAAGTGATACAAACACGCACACATAGCACTTGGTGTGTTTCTCTCCAGGCTTTCCCCGCCTCCTCCTCCACACACAGGTCAGTGTGATTGGTAGTGATACCTTCATACATGGATGTAGCATTATTCGAACTGTTTCCCTCATTAGTTCTTCTTTTCCCCTCCCCACCTCCCTCTTCTAATCCTCCTTCACAATTCTACTGCTCTTTTACCTCACTTACCTGTAGTTCTTTAAAATAGCCCATAAGTACATTGGTACATATGTGATATTAGAATGTAATGTAGTTTTATACATAGAATAGCAAGTGTGTCAAGATTCAGTGACTTACCTTTATTAATTTTTTAACATAGAATAATCAAATTTTGTAATTAATTTTTGACAGCTTGTCAATAGTATATTGTTTTTCTTACTGCATATACTCTCAATAATACCTGTCAATCTAGAGTTCCATGCAGCGAACTAGATAATTTAATAGACTGAAGTGATGAATGAAAACATCTAAGGAAGTTGCCACAATATAATCTGGAAACAGCCACGGGAGAAGAATCATGATGCAGCTTTTGAGATTGTTCTTCCAGGTATGAGGAAAAGCATGTTGTCTAGCAGTGTATTGATAGTGACATGACCAAGAGATTAGAAAAGAACCTTGCTTTCCACACTGTGATCCTGTTATGGATCTGATGGAGAATTCTGAACTCCCTAAGAAGGAGTGCTCTTGTCAGTTTCTGGGTAATTCTCTCTTGTGGATGTCATTTTCCTTGAATGGTACACACTTGAGTGGCATCATCAGAGTCTTTGGTAGAATATCCCTCTTGCACCAAAAGAAAGGCATTTCTGGTAAGAAATAATACATGGCATACATTTCAAAATACCTTCAGTTTCTAGGCAGATACTCCATGTTAATGCCTGTTTCCAGGTTTGGAATTTTTCTCCTCATGTCAGCAGTCAGTAAAACAGCTTTGCCATGCTTATCCTCAAAAGAAGATGAGGGAAGAAAATGTGACCTTAGCAAGACAGAAATGGCACCCCTCGCTCTGCAGCTATTTCATCAGATTCTTTTCATTTGGTGAGTCCAATAGCATCTATGTGTTAGCCTCAGAAAGTAATAATGAAAGGTACTTCTTTACATTGTTAAATGTTTGTTTTCTATTAAGCAAGTAATTAAAATATTTAAGCATATACCAGGAATCATGAAACACTAGGATCTTTTGTTGTGAATGATATTAGAAAATAGATGGTACTGAAATTGATATATTACTGAATAAACAAGAGTCATGTTACCATCTATGACATTGCCACCCTTGTAATTATCAACTGCTTATATGCCTAGTCTGCAAAAAAGGGTTCACTTAAGTTGTACAATTATTTCACAATCTTCTGTTTAAATCAGAAACATGGGAGCTATAAATCCCAAGAATATATATTTAAAGATTCATGATTTAAGTACAGCCAGGATGGAATCACATCTAAGGAATCTCTCCAATACAGGAAAACTGGTATGTTTAAACAGGCTTGGTGGCGCACGCCTGTAATCCCAGTACTTGGGAGGCTGAGACAGTAGGATCACAGGTTTGAAGCCAGCTTCCACAACTTAGCGACACTCTATTTCCAAATAAAAAACTAAAATAGGGCTGCGGGTGTAGCTTGGATGTAGAATGCCCCTGGATTCAATTCCTAAACACACACACACACACACACACACACACACACACACACACCAAAAAAAAGAAAGAAAATAAAAAAAGAAAACTGGTATTTAAGTAATAAAAGGACTTTTTACAAGATGATTAGATTTATTTAAAAATTTTTTCTTCTCTCCAGAAATTACACTTATGACTTTCAAAGTTAGTGTGATATCTGAATCTTACTGGAATAAAATTGAGTTCCCATGCAAGTTTCCAGATTCTCATCTAGAATATTGATGAACAGTCCTTGGTTGGTTTTAATGGACTGTTCTCTTGATAGTATCATTGATGCTCAGGAGCCAGTTTCAAGGGGACATTTGTAGTGACTCTGGGAAGGCTACACTCATCATTAGAGTTTTCGGTGACATTGTTAAATAATATCATACAGAAGAATGTATAACATTCATAGTTATTTTAATAATTAATGAAGTGAGAAAATATTTGGTATTAGCTTCAGTTATTTCAGACATACCCAAGTGTTGTAGTGTGTGTGATTTGTTTTTTTTTTACTATTGGATACATGATGCAATCCCCCAAATGATTTAATACAGACTGGATGAAACTCCTGAACTTCAACATTTAGTGAAGACTTGTGTCGATATGATGCCAGATGGTTTAAATACCCATGATAGTTTTTGATTAGTTTATATTAGGAACCACTGTTTTAGACCCTTTGACATGTGGTGATGGCTTGGGGCTTTCTTCAGGCCATTATAGACATCAGATAAGATGCATTTAAAGTCTACCATTGGCTTCAATTTTAACAGCATAAATGACAATTTTGTAAATATGTTCTCTAAGAAATTCCAAAAATGTTAATGTCACAACAGATGGTGTGACTTTGCAATATAAGAATTACTATATCTACCAGGAAGAAAAGTTGTTTTATTAAATTTTAGTCCAATAAGGACTGATGTTGATTAAATGTATACTCTCAAACAGAGCCACATGTCTTAAATTTCTATGTAAATTTTTTAAAAATAGTGTTAGTTTGGCATATGTTTTGTTTCCTGATTACTAAGAATATTTCATGTTGCCTTTTAAGGATTATTCTTCTTATTTTATTCTAGATAGGAAGGAAGTCTATCAGTTCATAATTATACCAAAATTATATCAATCTCTTATTGCCAGGGTTCCAAGTCAATTTGAATGATTAACATAAGAGTTAATAATGAACTTACATTCAATGGTATTAATCAACTTTATTTTAACAATTTCTCATTAGAAAAATAATACAAAGTCGGGCGTGGTGGCGCACGCTTGTAATCCCAGTACTTTGGGAGGCAGAGAATGGAGGATCCGGGTTCGTGGCCAGCCTCAGCTCTCTCTCTCTCTCTCTCTCTCTCTCTCTCTCTTTCTCCCCCTATCTCTCTCTCTCTCTACTTAGTGAGGCCCTCCGCAACTTCGTGAGACCCGGTTTCAAAATAAAGTATAAAAAAATAGGGCCGGGGGTGTAGCGCGGAGGTAGAACGCCCCTGCGTTCAATCCCCGGTAC
>PVJS01003578.1:0-74730 GCA_004027185.1 Glis glis
AGAGAGAGAGAGAGAGAGAGAGAGAGAGAGACAGGGAGAGACAGAGAGAGACAGAGAGAGACAAAGAGAGACAGAGAGAGCTGAGGCTGACCATGAACCCGGATCCTCCGGTCTCCGCCTCCCAAAGTACTGGGATTACAAGCTTGCGCCACAACGCCCGGCCTCTGTTTTTTTTTTTTCTAAAAGTTTCATTGCTTTATATTTTACATATAAGTCTGTCGTCCATTTTGAGTTGATTTCTATATAGAGTGCAAGGTTTAGGTTGAGGCTCTTGCTCCCTGCCCCCTTCTAGTCTCCCTCTATCCCTCCCTCTACCTATGCATGTCTAGTAGCTCCAGTACTGTGTGTGTGTGTGTGTGTGTGTGTGTGTGTGTGTGTATGTGTGTGTGTGTATGTGTATGTGTGTGGCACTGTAGATTGAACCCAGGAGCATTCTATCTCTAAGCTACACCTCCAGCCCTATTTTATTTTTTATTATGAAACAGGGTCTCACTAAGTTGCTAAGGGACTCACTAAGTTGCTGAGGTTAACCTTGAGCCTGCAATTCTCCCAAGTACTGGGATTACAGGTGTGTACTACCACACCCGGCTTCCAGTACCATTTTTGAAGAGGATGTATGTCCTCCGTTGAATTGCTTTTGCACATTTGCCAGAAATCAGTTGTGCATCTTTGTGTGGGTCAGCTTCAGTGCCATATAAGTGTCTGTCTGTCCATCTTTCTGCCAGTACTGCACCTTCCTGTAGTTGCATATACATCTTGGAATTAGGTAGACTGATTCTTCCGTTTTATTCAATTTGGGAGAATTAACAATTTTACTGTTGAGTCTTCTAATCATTGAAGATGGCATGTCTTTCCATTTATTTAGATTGTCATTGTTTTCTTTCATCAGGATTTTAGAGTTTTCAGCATATGAGTCCTATACATTTTTGTTTGTTTTGTGTGGTATTGGGGATTGAACCCAGGGTCATTTTACCTCTGAGCTACATCCCCAATCCTTTTAATTTTTTTTTTTTGTTGTTGTTTTGAAATGGTCTTACTATGTTTCTGAGTGTCTTGCTAAGTTGTTGAGGCTGGCCTTGAACCTGCAACCCTCCTGTCTCAGCCTTCCAAGTACTGGGATTACAGGTGTGAACCATCATGCCTGGCTCTTACTCATGTCTTGTTAAATTTCTGTTGTTAAGCTTTAGAATTTCTCTATAGGAGAACTATATTTATCTCAATAGGATTTGCAGATTTTTTCTCCCGTTCTGTGTGTGGCATTTTATTCAGTTGATAGTGTCTTTTGGTGTACAAAATTTAAACATTTTCATGAAGTTCAATTTGTCTGTTTTTTCCCCCATCTATGCCTTTAATGTCATACTCAAGAAATCATTGCCAAAAAAATCACAAAGCTTTTGTCTTATTTTTAAGAGTTTAATTTTGTTTGTGCTACTAGGGATTAAACCCAGAGGCATTCTACTTCTGAGCTATACCCCATCCCTATTTTATTTTATTTTTATATTTTTGCAGTACTGGGGATTGAATCCAGGGGAAGTTCACCTCCAAGCCACACCCCCAGCCCTATTTTTTATTCTTTATTTTGAAACAGGGTCTCACTAAGTTGCAGAGGGCCTCACTAAGTAGCTGAGGCTGGCCGTGAAACTGCAATCCTCCTGTCTCAGCCTCCCAAGTACTGGGATTACAAGCATGCGCCACCATGCCTGGCTTCCCTATTTTATTTTGAAAAAGGGTTTCACTAAGTTGTGGAGGGCCTTGCTAAGTTGCTGAGGCTGACCGCAAACCTGCGATCCTCCTGTCTCAGCCTCCTAAGTACTGGGATTACAATCGTGTGTCACCACACCCAGCTTAAGAGTTTAATTTTTAAGGTCTCACATTTAGGTCTTTGATCCATTTTGAGTTAATTTTTGTGTAGAGTGTTAGAGAAGTGTCCAATTTCATTCTTTTGCTTGTGGATATCCAGTTGCCAGCACCATTTGGTGAAAAGACGGTCCTTTCCTTACTGCGTAATCTTGGCACCCTGTTGAATATTCAAGGGTTTATTTCTGGGCTCTCTATTCTATTCCATTGGTCCTTGGCTCTTGATCTGTATGCTTTTTATTTCCTTTTCTTGCCTTACTGCACTGGCTAGAACATTCAGCATTATTTTGAGTAATAATTGTTGAGAGCAGACATACTTGCTGGGCTTCCAGTCTTAGGGGAAAAGCATTCAGTCTTCACCATTGGGAGGGCAGGGAGATGGTAGTTGCTTTCATCAGGTTGAGGCAATCCCCCTCGATTCTTCATTTTCTGAGAGGTTTTGTAATGAATGGGTGCTGAATTGTGTCAAATGATTTTTTGCACTCATATAACCATGTGATTCTTCCTCTGAGTAAATATGGTGAATTATAATAGATTTTTGAATATTGGACCAGCTTTGCCTTCCTAAAATAAATTCTACAGAGTCATGGTATATCATTCTTTTAGATATTACTGAATTCTATTTGCTTATGGGTTTTTTTTCTTTTTTTTTGTGTGTGTGTGTGTGTGTGTGTTGAACCCAGGGGCTTTCTACCTCTTTAGCTATACCCCAGCCCTTTATAAAAAATTTCAATTTGAAACAGAGTCTCACTAAGTAGCTAAGGGTCTCGCTAAATTTCTGAGGCTGGCCTTGAACCTGTGATTGTCCTGTCTCAGCCTCCTAAGTACTGGGATTACAGGCATGTGCCATTGCACTCAGCTTCTAATTTTGACTTATGATGTTCAGCATCTTTTATGTACTTATTTACCATTTATATACCTTCTTGTGTGAAGTGTCTATGCGTATCCTTTGACCATATAAATTGAGTTGTCTTTTTATTGTTGGCTGCAAGGTTTTATTGTATATTCTGGATATTAGTCCCTTATCAAATATATAATTTTTAATCATTTTCTTCCATTTTGAGGTTGCATTTTCATTTTATTGTGGTGCCACTTGGAGCACAAAAGATTTTTGTTTGATGAAGTCTAATTTCTCTTTCCACCAGTTACGTTTTTGGTGTTATATCTAAGAATCTATTTATCGCATAATCCAAGATTAGGAATTGCTATGCCTATGTTTTCTTTAGGAGTTTTCTAGTTTTTGCTCTTGCATTTAGTTCTACGATCCATTCTATGTTTATTTTTGTATATGGTGTGAGGGAAGGATCCACCTTCATTCTCTTGCATGTGGATATACAGTTGCCCAGTGCTACTTGTTGAAAAGACCATTCTTTTCCCAATGAATTGTCTTGGAAACCTTATTAAAAGCAACTGGCCATAAATGTAAGTAAGGGTTTATTTCTAGATCAATTCAGATCTACTTATCAACACATCTGTCCTTTTGGGGGAAGTTTTTAAGTTATGATATCACTTTCTTTCATAATTGTAGGACTGTTGAACTTAGTCTACATTGGGTACATTGTAGTAATTTTTTTGAGAAAGTGGGTCATTTAACCCACATTGTCAAATATATGTATGTAAAATTGTTTATAGTATCCCCTAATCATACTTTTGATGTTTGCTGGGTCTGTTTCTTTACCTATTTGGGTAATTTGTGTGCTTTTTTATTTTCTTGGTCAGTATTGCTAGATGTTTTGTAAGTTTAACTGATTTTTTCAAATAACCAATTCTCTTATTTTTATTGATTTTTCTCTGTTGTTTTTCTGATTTCAATTTTATTTCTGCTCTTTTATTTATTTCCATCTTCTTGATTTGGGTTTATGTTACTTTTCTTTCTTTTTTAAGTTTCTTGAGGTACAAGCTTAGATTATTAATTTGAAATTTTCCTTTTCTTGTGATGTATGCATTTAATAATATAAATTCCCCTCTTGGCACTGCTTTAGCTGTGTCATGGAAATTTAATATATTGTTCAGTGCATTTTTAAATTTCCTATGAGACCTCCTTTTTGACCCATGGATTATTTAGAATTGTCTCGTTTGCTTTGCATTTGGAGAGTAGTCTCTTATCTCTCTGTTATTCCTAGTTTGATTCCACTGTAGTGAGAGAATAGACTGAACTGCAAGAATTTTAATTCTTTTAAATTTGGCTCAGGCCGGGCGTGGTGGCGCATGCTTGTAATCCCAGTACTTTGGGAGGCAGAGACCTGAGGATCCGGGTTCGCGGCCAGCCTCAGCTCTCTCTCTCTCCCTGTCTCTCTCTCTCTCTCAGTGAGGCCCTCTGCAACTTTGCGAGACCCGGTTTCAAAATAAAGTATAAAAAATAGGGCCAGGGGTGTAGCGCGGAGGAGAAGGCCCCTGGGTTCAATCCTCGGTACCGCAAAAAAAAAAAAAAGAATTGGCTCAGAATATGGTCTATGTTGGTATTTGCCCTTGAAAATAATGTGTGTTCTGCTGCTGTTGTATGCTGTACGTATAAATGTAATTAAATTCTATTGGATGATGGTGTTGTTGAGTTCTTCTATATCCTTGCCGACTTTCTGTCTAGTTCTTCTATGAATTGTTCAGAGAGAAGTATAAAGATTCCTCACTGTAATTGTGGATTTGTCTATTTCTCCCTTCAGTTCTGTCATTTTTTGTTTGTTTTACTTTGCAGATCTGTTGTTGGCTGCATATATATTTAGAATTTCTGTATCTTCTTTATGGATTTACCCTTTTATTATTATATATGATCCTGTTTATTCCCAGTAGTTTTTTGCTCCTAAGTGTACTTTATCTGATATTAATCTAGCCATTCAACTTTTCTTTTGATTAATATTTGCATGAAATATCTTTTCCCATATTTTACTTCTAACCTGCCTCCATTTTATATTTGAAGTGAGATTCTTCTAGGCAACATATAGGTGAGTCATATTTTTAAATCCACTATGCCAGTTTTTGTCTTCTAATTGGCATGCTCAGTCCGTTTACATTTAATGATATGCTAGGGCTCAAGTCTGCCATTTTACACTTTGTTTACCATTTGTGCTATCTGGCTTTTTGGTTCTGCTTTCTTTTTTCCTGCTTTCTTATGGGTACTTGAACTTTTTAGAATTCCATTTTAACTTACTCATGGCTTTTGAGAGTCTTTGTTTGCTCTTTTAGATTGCTTTAGATGTCACATTGTGAAGAGAAGTAAATAAACCTTACCTCCTTTGCCTCTCTTTACACTCTACTTTTATAACATAATTATCTTAAATATTTCCTCTCTATATATTTAGAACCACAGTAGATAATGCTATAAGTTTTGCTTCAACTGTCAAACATAATTTAGAAAACTCAAAAGGAAGCTGGGCATGGTGGTGTACGCTTGTAATCCCAGTACTTGGGAGGCTGAGACAGGAGGATCACAGGTTCGAAGCCAGCCTCGGCAACTTAGTGAGGCCCTCCACAACTTAGTGAGACCCTGTTTCCAACTAAGAAATAAAATCTGGTTGGGAGTATAACTTGGAGGTAGAATGCCTCTAGGTTCAATCCCCAGTACCAAAAAACAAAAAACAAAAAAAGCAAAAAACAAAAACAAAAACAAAAAACTCAAAAGGAGAAAGAAAATCTACGTATCATTTTACTCTGTCCATTGTTCTTTTGTCCTTCCTAGTGATCAGTGACTCCTTTTCTCATCGTTTTTTTTTTTTTTCTGTTTAGAGAAGTTTCGTTGGCCATTCTTTGAGGAGAGCTCTGCTGGTGACACATTCTCCTAGTTTTCCTTTGAGAATGTCTCTATTCCCCAGTGATATTTTTGAGGGTGCAGATGTCTGGATCCACAGCTCTTTTCTTTCAGCACCTGAAAACAGTGTTCTACTTCCTTCTGGCATCCCTGGCTTCTGCTGAGAAATTATTAGTATCTTTTTTCAGTAGTGATGATTGAACCCAGAGGCATTCTTTTGAGAAATCTTTTGAATTGCTTCCTCTTAGAGGTAAGGTATGTTTTTCTCTTGCTGCTTTCAATATTTTTTTCTTGGATTCTGGTTTTCAGAAGTTTACTATGCTGTGCATTGTTGTGGATTGCTTTGGGTTTATCCTGTTTGGAGTTTGCTTAGCTTCTTGAATCTATAGCTTGGTGTCTCTTGCCAAATTTGGGAAGTTTTTAATCTTTCTTTCCCTACCTCTCTTTTTTGTGCTGGGGATTGAACCCAGGGCCTCGAACATGCTGGGCAAGTGCTGTTGTACTGAGCTTTATCTCCAGCCCTAACCACTTTTTCATCAAGTCCCTTTTAGCCTTGTCTTCTTTCTTCTGTTCTCTGGAACTCTGATGACATTACAGTTAGATTGTGTGTGTGTGTGTGTGTGTGTGTGTGTGTGTGTGTACTGGGGATTGAAACTAGGAGTGTTCTACCTTTGAACTATATCTCCAGCCCTTTTATTTTATTTTTAGACAGTCTCACTAAATTGCCCAGGCTGGCCTAGAACTTGTGATCCTTCTGCCTCAGCCTCCCAAGAGGCTGGGATCATAGCATGTACCAGCAAACCTGGCTTGAATGTTAGATCTTTTGTTGTGATCCTGCAGGTTTTTGAGGCTCTGTTCTCTCATTCTTATGCTCTCTCTGTTTATCAGATTAGATAATTTCTATTGTTCTTTGTTCTTTCTTACTGTTCAGTGGCTCTTTCCCATGTCTCCTCCTCTCTGTTATTGTGCCTTTCAATTGAAATTTTTATTTTGATTATTGTATTTTTCTGTTCTAAAATTTCATTTGGTTCTTTATATCTTCTATGTATTTGCTGAGATTATTTTTTGTTGAGACTTTCTTTTTTTTTGTGGTATCGGGGATTGAACACAGGGGCGTTCTACCTCTGCGCTATGACCCCGGCCCTATTTTTTATCCTTTATTTTGAAACCGGGTCTCACGAAGTTGCGGAGGGCCTCACTAAGGAGAGAGAGAGAGAGAGAGAGAGAGAGAGAGAGAGAGCTGAGGCTGGCCGCGAACCCCGATCCTCCAGTCTCCGCCTCCCAAAGTACTGGGATTACAAGCGTGCGCCACCACGCCCGGCTTGTTGAGACTTTCTAGTTTTATTTTTTGGGGGTGTGTTCATAATTATTCTTTGATGCAATTTAATGATAGCTCCTATAAAATCTTCGTCATTTATTTTTATCATCTCCATCCTCAGTGTTGTCATCTATGTTAGTGTTCTTCAGAGAAACAGAACCGATAGGATGTGCATATATGCAGTTACATAAGTTTATTATAAGGAATTGATTCATGTGATTATGGAGGCTGACAGTCCAGATCTGCAGTTTGGGCCAGCAGGCTTGAGACCCAGGAAGGCCAGAGCTGTAGTCCCTGTCAAAGGCCAGCAGGCAGAGATAAAATCCAAGGCAGCTTGCTGGAGAGTGTTCTCAAACTTCAGGGAAGGTCAGTCTTTTCTCTTTACGCAAGCCTTCAGCTGATTAGGTGAGTCTCTCCCACATTGTGGAGAACAGACTGCTTTATTTTACATATTCAAATGTCAATCTTATAAAAAAAATCACCATTGTAGAAGCACTAGAATAATGTTTGACCAGCTACCCCCTGGCCCAGTCAAGCTGACAGAGTTGACTGTCACCTCATCTCTCAATTTCCTTTTCTGATTCAGTTTGTGCTCTTCCTGGTTCTTGGTGTGGTACTGAGTTTCTGCTGAGAACTATATGATTGGCATTGTGTCATGAGACCTTGGATCTTTTTTTTTTTTTTGCGGTACCCGGGATTGAACCCAGGGGTGTTCTACCTCCACACTACACCCCTGGCCCTATTTTTTATACTTTATTTTGAAACCGGGTCTCACGAAGTTACGGAGGGCCTCACTAAGTAGAGAGAAAGAGAGAGGGAGGGAGGGAGGGAGAGAGAGAGAGAGAGAGAGAGAGAGCGAGAGAGAGCTGAGGCTGGCCATGAACCCGGATCCTCTGGTCTCCGCCTCCCAAAGTACTGGGATTACAAGCGTGCGCCACCACGCCCGGCTCGAGACCTTGGATCTTAAGCCTTCTGTTTTTGCTGGCTTTTCCTGGCACCACTCTTTCAGGGGACAGGGCTGCTGTCTAACCACGTGAGTGTAGAGGTTAATGGCTCTTACTGTGCATGGTGGAGGCCGCCTCCTTGCCGTTGGGTAGGAGTCACCTCCAGGCCACCTCCCTGTGCGGGGGTTAGGCTGCCCCACCCTTACTCTCCATGCAGTCTCTACACTCTGTGTGGGACTGGCCCGTTGCTGCTGGATGGTGGAGACCAGCCTAACTCCCACTGCCCTCTGACAGCACCTAGTGTGGAGGGGGAGGGGAGGCTCAGGACTGCCAATGGCACTGGAAGTCTAGGCATCCATGTCATCTCTGCTGATAACACAGGGGTGGGTTGGAAGGGGCTGCATTAACCGCTGGCCAAGGAGGAGAGTCCCAGTTCTCTACTTGGCCATTTCTGACAACATCCTCTTACTGGGGTATGGTTGGGCCCCCATTGCAGTCTGGGCGGGTGGGCCTCTGGGCTCCCCAAGTGGCCTTTGCCATGAAGGTGGAGGTGGTGCTGTGGGTTTCTCTGGGGTGTTTGCTGGAGCAGTGCAACTGCTGAAAGTTCAGCCTAAAAGTTTCCTGTCTTGCCAAGCTGCCCCTCACTGGCCTTGGTCAGAGAGAGCTGACTTCTGTTGGTACATTTTTTTGTCTTTGTCCATTATATTTCCAAGTTGCAGGCTTCTTCAGCTCCAAGTCTGGGATATACAGAGCAAAAAGAAAACCCAGGAACTTAGCTTCGGTCCTGAGGTCCCAGCAGACTGCCTCAGCTTTTAGATTCTTCTTATGCTTGCTTTATATCATGTTCAGAGTATGAATTGTACTTAGGGGGAGGAGTAGGGATGAGTATGTGTCGACTGCATCTTCCCAGAAGTGGAAGTCCTGATTCATTTTGTTTTGTTTTGTTTTTAAGATGAGAGTAATTAGAGTTACTGGATACTGAAGGAATATGACCCATTAGAGAGGGGGATATTGCAAGAGACAAGTAATGGAGTAGGCGAGAGGGGACATCTCTTCCAAGAAGGAAGGCGGCTTTGAGGGTGTGTTTGCAGGGAGGTTGGTGGTTTTCGTGGTCTTCCAGGCCACAGGTCTGGGTTACATGTGGGTCTGGACAGAGGTATGGTCCAAGAACATAAACTGCAGTTAGAATTGGGATTCTGAATGTCTGGGTTGAGGCCCCAGGGTCTTGCTGCAGCTGGTCCAGGGACCTAGGGCTCTTCAAGGGTAGAGTCTGACCACAGCCCCAGATTTAGGGTAGTGCTCAGGCTGTGCTCTTGCCTCTGTTCTGCTGGGAGCTCTGGCCCCAACTGTGGACTGCCTCTGAAGGGAGGTGCCCACCCTCAGTGCCTTCTCCCTCCTGTTTTGTCTTTGGCACTAGACTCATGTGGAGGAGGTTCTCCATCCCTCTTAGCCAAGTCTGCTGGGACCTAGAAACAAAACAACAGCTGTGGAATTAAATTGGATTCAGGGGAGCTTACCCTTTTGTGGACTGTGCTATGAAAAGCAAAGTGCTGGGGGAGATGCCCTTCTTTGCTTCTAGCTATTCTGATCATGCCTGGGTGCTGGGCTGTCTTGGGCCAGGCGCAGAGTGAGAGTGGCCCCCTAGGGAATGGGGAATGTGGCTCAGAGGCTCATGTGGCCTCTGAGTTGTGGGAGCTGCTGCAGATGGATCATCAGATGTGGACCTGGGAGCCTGTGGGGCTCCATTTAGGAAGAAATCAGGGAGGCCATGAGCCTACCAGGGAGGTGTCCTGTCAGACTGAGGCCAGGATGCAGCCCTCAGGGCACCCCGAGCAGGCAGGTCCGACAGCAGGTCCTGCTTGGCCTCTGGACCCTGCTGGGTATTTGCTTCTGAGGAGGCCTACTGGGGTCAGGCATACTTCTGTGGCCAGGACTGTATATCTATCTGTCTTCCCTCATCTCCTTCTCCTTGCTTACAGACAAATGATGCAGCCGGCAACACCTGGAACTGGCTCTACTTCATCCCCCTCATCATCATCGGTTCCTTCTTCATGCTCAACCTGGTGCTGGGTGTGCTCTCAGGGTAAGAGCATGTGACTTATGCAGTGCCTGTGTGTTCTTAGGCGTAGGGGAGCAGTGGAGTCAGATGTGAGCATATGCAGCGTAGCTTGCCCTCTGTGGCTGTCACCGGGGCCCTTTGCTTTGTGCCACCATCCTGACCTGTCCCTTGGTCTCCCTCTGGCCTCCTTCCCTTATCACAAGCTTGGGCTCGGTCCCCCGCCTCTGCTGTGGAGGGGTGCTGCTGCATCTCATCTGGTTATGGTCTTTGTGGGGTTTCTAGATATCCTCAGTGGCCACAGAGGCCCCTTCTGTTACCACAGTAGAGAACAGATGTGGCCCCCAGAGTCTTGGCTCTCCACTTCAGCCATGACTCCCCTGCCACCCCACCTGTGACCTTTTTGTGCCAAGCTCCTCTGGGAGAGGATAAGAGAGGGTGCAGGACTGGGAGTCTCTCCTGGGAAAGGTGCTTCCTGACCCTTCATTGGGAGTGGAATGTGGCAGGCCTGGCACTGGGGCTGATATTTGGGAGGTAGAGGGTGTCTGGCCTGACCTGCCTCTGTTCCCACCTGAGTATCAGACTCCCCGCATGTCTTTCTTCTGCCCATCCTGACAGCCCCTGCTCAGGTCCAGGCTCCTGGGTGGACTGTAGGCAGAGCCGGTAGCCCCAAGGGGAGCCAGCAAACTAGCCTGGAAAGGAGCAGACCCAGAGAGGAGAGGGCTGGGCCAAGGCCTGCGTGTTCTGGTGCTGCAGTGGTCCTTGGCCTCAGCTCTCTCCTGTAAGAGACATGACTGTCACTGGCATGTTATCCCATGTACCTCCACAGGCCCCAGCTGAGTCCACAGTACAGGGGATAGGTTAGAACTCCTAGGCTAGTAGGGAAGCCAGGGAGGCCTGTGGATCAGAGAAGGCACCGGAGGAGGGGTGTCTCAGCTGAAACCCCAGGAGGGGCTAGGAACAAGCCAGGTGAGGGAGGGAGGAGGGTCTTCCACCAGAGAACAGTGGGGCTGCAGCTCAGCAGCATGGAGGGCATGCCACTGTGTGCTGCAAACACACTGGGACTGGAGCCAGAGCACGTGAGGGGACCGGGCTGGTAAGGAGTGTGGGTCCCGTGCGGAGGACACCGCACAGGGCGAGTTGACCGGGACATGAGTGGGTTCCTAGTAGGCGGGAGAGCAGCCACGCAGGGTTGCTGTGTGGGCCTGATGCTGGAGGACGTGCAGACAGGACCAAGCTGAGCAGGGCTGTGTGGTGACCAGGAGCCTCGTGTCTTCCCATCTGTGAGCATGCTGGCCGTGGGGTAACTGCCAAGTCAGCCCAAAGGGAACCCTGGGTGAGAACTGCAGGAGGGGCCAGCCTGAAGCAGGTGTCCCTTCATTCTTCCTGGGCTCCTGTTGGCATCCTCTACAGCTCCGCTTACCAGTGAGAACAAGGCCCCAGTGAGAGGTCTGTGGTGAAAGCCAGGATGCCAGAACAAGCTTCTGTTGATGGCTCAGACCAGCTCGAGCAGGACTGAATCTATAGATTTGGGGCTTGGGATGTCCAGATGGGAGGGCAGCAGTCCTGGGCAGGAGCTGTCTCCTCTCATCTCCTGGGATGCAGCAGCTGTTTGTGGCAGACAGTGGCCATGGGCTCAAGGTCATCCTGGGTAGAGCCAAGCCTCTCCTCTCACTGTGGCTATATGCCAGGAGTCAGGCCTGAAAACCTACTCCACCAGCCCCAGGGGTTTGTTTTGTGTATGTGTGCCTGCGTGCATGTGTGGATGTGCACATGCATGGCTTCCTTCTGCCTCTGTGACCCTAGATCCTACACTGGGAGGCTGGGGCCGAGCTGGCAGGGCAAGTGTCCTTTGCTGGTCCCCAGGCTGTGAAGGCTCAGGAAGGGCTGGAGTGAGAGGGGGGCTCAGGAGGGCAGAGGGCCTCTCTTCTCTCCTGCTCATTGCCAGCCTCATAGGCTTCGTTGAGGGATCACATGGATTCGCAAGGTTTTCCTTTCACCTCCGGCCTACCCTGGTCCAATGCCTTCTTCCCCAGTTCCTGTCCCTCCTTCCAGCAATGGCTTAGCATCTCACCCAGCAGGAAGCAGAGTAGATGTTCTCCCCTAAAGAATTCTTGCTGGAAGTGCTCTGCAGGAAGCAGAGACCAGGCCTGGCCCTTGGGAGTCCATCCCCAGCTCTGCTCTAGGCAGAGGTTGGGTTGTCCCTGAATACCAGAGAATGAGGAGAGTCTGTCCAGGCTGTGCTCAGGTAGAAGAGGCCGGGCTGGATGGGCCTACCTGATGGGTGCCTGCAGCTGCACACTGGGGGCTGTAGGGCCTTCGCACTCACCGTTCTGCTTGCCTCCCCGCCTGGGCTACCATTTGGTGCAGGGAGTTTGCCAAGGAGCGAGAGCGGGTGGAGAACCGCCGTGCCTTCCTGAAGCTCCGCCGGCAGCAGCAGATCGAGCGGGAGCTCAACGGGTACCTGGAGTGGATCTTCAAGGCTGGTGAGAGTCTGTGGGAGTGGGCCGCTGTGCTGTCCCCAGTCTGCTCTGCTCCCAGCTGGGTCCCACTCCGCTTTGGGTGGAGTGCGTGGAGGAGAGCTGAGGCGGTTGGAAGGAGCTTTGTCTTGAGGAGGCTTTTTTCGCCAGCTCACCCAGGGTCTGGGCACCAGGTAGCCACGTGGTGCTGAGTACAATGAGCTTTTTAGTGGAGGACTTTGGCATGGCCCAGCCTAAAGCTGGTCTTTCCACGTTGGGCCTGAGCCCCTTCTGAGCCTTGGCTCTGGGCCCTGTTGAACTGGACTTTCTGGCTTCTCTCCTGCAGCCTGGCCAGCACTCTCTTCCCTGTGGGATCCTGCCCCTTGAAGTTTCACAGATGCTTTCTTGATGATGAATTCACCTTGGGGATAGTACTCCTGGGAGGGTGAGAGCAGATGGGGACATGGGACTGACTCAGGCAGCTGGGCCTCTCTGCGTGGAGCACTGTCTGGGTCTTGGTAGGAGGGCTCAGTCACAGGCCTCTGGCTGCTGGAAGAGGAGGAGTGGAGGGAGGCTCTGACCGGAGGCTGTGTCCCTTCACAGAGGAAGTCATGCTGGCCGAGGAGGACAAGAATGCAGAGGAGAAATCCCCTTTGGATGGTAGGTGACTCTCCATGGCATCCCTGTGCAGCAGGAACTCTGGTGGCTGGGGGCAGCATGCACATGCTTGTCCGTTTCCCACAGGATGCTCTCTGCTGTGCCAGGCACCGCACGTTTGTCACAGTATATGGTCTCTGCACATGCACGCACCATTACCATAAAGGGCTATGTTGGAAAACTTGCTTCTAGAAGCTTTATACTTGCAGGTCTGAGAACTTGGAATGCTGCTGCTCCCAAAGGCCGAGGACAGACTCTTGGCACTACCTGGGGCCACTGAGTGGGGGTGAGGGCCAGCACACTGTGGTCACTGGCATGGGTCGCCTGCCTGCCCATGCCTTCTGCCATCTCAGCTGGCCCACACTGAGGCTCTGAGCAGGTCCACGCTGGCCCCTCTGCAGCTCTGGCCCTGCCCAGATAGAGTCCCCAGGTCTCCCTGGTGGCCAGGCCTCCCACTGACCTCATTTGGCAAGAAGGGAAAACAGTTCCATCCTCAAAATTCCTGTCCTTCCTGCTCAAGAACTGAGGGGGCCCATGGGAGCCAGGAATCGTCCTGCCTTAGCTGTGGCATCAGGACAGGAGCTCAGAAAAGTGGCCAGTTCCCCAGGGAGAATTATCCCAAGCTCAGTTGAAAGACACCCCTGGCCCAAAGGCAGGCTACCTGAGACTGCAGCTCACACAGTTGCTCCTCCCTTTGTTTAAAGCAGTGTTGAAGAGAGCTGCCACCAAGAAGAGCCGAAACGACTTGATCCATGCAGAGGAAGGGGAGGACCGGCTTGCAGACCTTTGCGCGGTTGGTGAGTCTCCAGTCCTCTTGGCTCTGCAAGGCTCCTGACCGGATGCAGAGTATGCGCTCAGCTCCTTCCCTGACCCCAGCCGCCCCTGAGCTCCTCCTTTCCAGATACCTACTCCTTCATTTCCATACATTTTGCTGGCTACCCGAGTAGACAGAGAGCCTGAGGGCTTCTAGGGTCACTGGCTCTGAAGGGGCTGAGAGTTTCTGTTTGTCTCCTCAGTGCCATGTCTTCCCCCTTCCTGGGTCTGTGCTTCTGAGGCCCTTCCTCTATCCCCTGCTTCTCAGGCAGTAAGATGACTCTGGCTAGTCTATCCTGCAGAGCTGTTTAGTTCTCTTAGTGCCAGAAGTCCCTGGCATCTCCCACCAATGGCCTGTTACTGTGTACTTGGTCACACAGTGGACATCTGGGGTTCCATCCACACAGGGACACACCTGGGTCTCTGACCACACAGGGGGACAGCTGGGCTTCTGCCCATGTAGGGGACACACCTGGGCCTATATCCACACAGAGGGACAGCCTAATTCCCAGTACCAAATGACAAAATAAAACAAAAGCAAAACAAAATATAAAGAGACCAAAGTATATTACAGATCTGAATCCAATATTTGAAAATTTATCCTATGGATATTATCTTTAGATAATTTCTATTCCTAATTTACTTAGAGGTTTTATTCTGATTTTGTAAAATGAATCGAAGAGCTTTTAAAAAGTCTTTTTCTGTGGCTTATATTCATTTAAATAACACTAGAATTATCTATTATTATGGATGAGATAAAACTATGAGCCATATAGTCCCAAAAAGGAAGGAAGGAAGGAAAGCAAAGAGAAAACGTGACCAATTTTGTAATTTATACTCTGTTAGGAAATCTTCCATTTTCTCTGGGTGATCTAACTTGTTTCTATGGAGCTGCATGTAGTATTCTCTTATAATTCATTTAATCTCTCCTATATTCAGTCATTCATGTGGTTATTCACTTAAAACATATTCATTACGTGCCTGTCATGTGCCATGAACTTTTTGAGGTGCTGGCCTACGACATCGGACACAGTGACGGAGGCCCTTTGTCTTTGGCGTTTCCTCTCCAGTGGGGGTATCAGACAATAAGCAGGATAGCAGGTAAAAATACACAAGTCAGATAGGGCCACGTGTGAAGAAGGAAAAAGTGTGGGGCGAGGTGGCCAAAGTGTCTGGGGGTGTTGATGTTTCAAAGAAAATGGCCATGGAGCTTCAGGACAAAGGTTGCCTCTGAGTGAAGAGCTAAAGGAAAGGAGGAAGTCAGCCAGAGAACATGGAGTAGGAACACCCCTGCAGCAGGTGTCAGGATTCTGAGGGAGGAGCGTGCCTGGCAGGCACGAGGGACGTCAAGGAAGCCGCTGGGAGAGAGTGAGAGGCTGGGCCATGTGTGGTCTGCAGGGGCATCATCTGACTTCCACTGTAGCAGTGTCTCCCTGGATCCTTCTGGGTGCCGTGCTGTAGAGAAGCTGAACTGGGGAAAGGGCAGACGCAGGATAGCCAGTTCAGAGGCCTTTGTAAAAATCCAGCAGGTGGTGGCAGCAAAGGGGCTGGTTAATGGTCGCCGAGGTGTGTTTTGCAGATAGGATCACAGGACTGGCTGATCAGCTGGGTGTGGGTGGGAGAAAGACTGACACATCAAGGGCAGTTCCACAGGGTTTGGCCTGAGCGATGGTAGCACAGGGCGGCTCTGACTGGGAGCCAGGACAGAAGGTGGGTAGGTTTTGTGGGCACCACGTCCCTGTCTGTTCAGGACATGGCGAGTGTGCAGTGTCGCAGGCATTGTGCTGCGGCTGGTAATGCTGCTGCTGAGAGGTTCCAGGCCCAGGCCGCTGGCACGCCCACTTCGCTGTGCTTTTTCCTGGTTCCCGGGATGCCTGTCTTTGCTCTCTCTTTCTTAATTAATAATAATTAATTAATTATATTAATTAATAATAGCGGATGTAGCTATTGATGGTCATTCTAGAGAGCTAGATTCTAGACTTCTTCTATTTTTTGTTTTAAATTCTATTTTCATTTTTATCTTAAGTTTATCTTTCTACATTATTTTGATTTACTTTGTTAATTTTTCTAATTTCTTAAAAATGTGTAACTTGTCTCTCTTTTTTCTGTTCTTTAATAGTGAAGGCATTTTAGGCTGTATATTTTCCTCTACATAGAGCTTGCTGTGATGTCCTCCTTTGTGTTGGTCTCTGGATAATAATTCTTTATTTTCCTCTTTGAGTCAAAGTTTATCTGAAAGTGTGCTTTTTAATGATAAGTAGTTAGAATATTCTGATTCTCTTTTTATTATTTCGAATTTTATCAGATTGGGAAATATAGCCTGTATGTATGAGTTTTTAAATTGCAAGTTCATAACTGATTTTTTTTGTGGCACTGGGGATTGAACCCAGGGGTATTCTACCTCTGAGCTCCACCCCCAGCCCTTTTTTGTTTTTCATTTTGAAACAGGGTCTTACTAAGTTGCAGAGGGCTTCACTAAGTTGCTGAGGCTGGCCATGAACCTGTGATTCTCCTGTCTCAGCCTCCCAAGTACTGGGATTACAAGTGTGTGCTACCACGCTTGGCTCATAACTAATTTTTAAAATATTTTATTAACATAAACAAAAAAAGTGCATGTTCTGTTTCTGAGAACTGTTGGATTGTGGACGTGGCTGTTGGAGTTAGCCTGTGAATCACAGTTCCCAGCGCTTTGATCTTGATTTCTGTCCATTAGGTCTGTTTATTTCTGAGGTGTTTTGAGCATTCTCACTGCATGTGCTTTTCACAAAGTTCCTCTTTTATTTCTAGTGGCTTTTGTTGGTGTACTTAGCCACTAGGTAGTTGGCTGATGTAAAATTTATGATTGAACCGGCCATGGTAGTGCATACCTGTAATCCCAATACTTGGGAGATTGAGACAGAGGATTAGAAACCAGCCTCAGAAATTTAGCGAGACCCTGTTTCCAAATAAAAAATAAAATAGGGCTGGGGGTGTAGCTCAGAGGTGGAATGCCCCTGGGTTCAATCCCCAGTATCACACACACAAATCAACAAGTTTATGATTGTTATATCTGCGTCATAAGTGGCCTTTATTTTATCACACGGTGCCTCCTCTCCCTGTTTAGTTCCTCCACTGGACAGTTCTTCCTTCTTTGACATTAAATGTCACTATTCTGCTTTTTGTTACTGTCATTGTTTTTGTTTTTAGCTTGTATTTGCCTGGTACGTTTCTTTCTCTTTATTTTTCATACTTCTTTAATATTTTAAACTTTCATTTTGCGGTACTGAGGATTGAACCTATGGGTGCTCTACCACTGAACTACATCCTCAGCCTTTTTTATTTTTATAAAATAAGTTGTCCAGTCTGGATTTGAACTTGCAATTCTCCCTCAGCCTCCTGAGCAGCTGGGATTATAGGCCTTCGCCACTGCACCCAGTTTAAGCATTCTTATAAATTGTATTTATCTGGCTTTGCCTTTTTTTTTTAAACCCAGCCTATGACCTCTGTTTCCAGTGGGACAGTCAGCCTGTATTTAGTGTGGTGTTTGAGGACGTATCTCCCCCCGCCCCACATCACATTTATCATTTGTGCTGTGTCGCCCTGCTCTTCATCCTTGCTTAGCTGCTTTGATCACGCTGCTGTTCGTTGTCCCTCTCCCCATTCCTTGTTAATGTCTAGTCTCTGCTTCTTCCGTTCCACAGCTGGTATCTTCCCTTCCCTGCTTTCACAGTAAAAAACAATTCCTCATTATTTTAGTTTATTTCTTGGCCATCATGATGCATTCTTCCATCACTAAATCACTGTGTTTCCATTTATCCTGCCCCCCCCAGCCCAGTGACCCTTGCAAAACTCTGCTCACTCACCCCACCCCTGGTGTGACGCTGTTTGCTGTTGTTAGTCCCTTATGGCGGCCCTGGCTCAAGAATCCTTGCTCATCCCTTTGGTTGTGTGTCCCCTGAAGCCTATCGTGCCCACTAGATTTATTTTTTATATTCTCTCCTCTCTAGCCATTGCTCACTGCAGGACCTTGTCCTGTTTCAGCTCCGCTCCACCGTTTGGTCAGTTTCTGCTTAGATGGGGAATGTGGGTAGAGACTGAGTTCTTGCATATTCTCAAGTGTCCTTCCTTGGCCCTCCACAATGGGGTCTGGACTGCTGGGGCGGCTCTCTTTGCTCTGTGGCTGTCACACCTGTCTTCTAAGAGGAGGCACTAGAGGAGGCTGGCCTCTCCCTTTGTTGGTGACATGTTCTCTGTCTCGTATCTGGAACTCAGGCGCCTTGACCTGCAGCTCAGTTCTGTCTTTAGTGAGGAATGTTTTGTCCACTGGTCTGATTCTTCATCTCCTTTCTGCCTTCTGTTCTTTCTGCCTCTGGAACTCCTGTCCTTTTGATTGTTGTTAATTCCTGTGTCCTTTCCCACACGATCTCTGTCTCCCTACACTTTCCCTCTGTGTGGGACATTGCTTGTGTTTCACCTTCTAAACAATTAGTTCAGCTTTTCAGAGTAAACTTCCTTTCCTTTCACCTGTTGAATTTTTTTGTAAGGCAATTTATTTTTTTTTCTCTAAAACGTTTTTTTCTCTCTCTCAGTTTTGTTTTGCTTTGATTAGTTTGGTGCTGCACTTGAATTCCTGGGACTTTGGAACTTTCCCCTGGGCTTCACAGCAGAGCTGAAGGATTGGTTTGCATTGAGGGCCCACTGGCCTTGGCACTCGCTTCAGAACAGGCTTGAGGCCTGACAGGGAGGAAAGGAAGCCATCCTTGGGTTTCCACATCCTTGGGATTCCACAGCTGGGTCCCCTTAGCTGCCTATGAAGGTCCCTTTGCTTCCAGAGCAGGTGACCCATGCTCTCTTTCCAGGTAAGGGGATTCCAGGCTGTGTGACACCTAGAAGTCACAACCCTAGGGCAAGGGGTGGCCCTGGTCAGGTCCATGTCGGTTTGTTGCTGGGGCCTACACCACTTTTGCTGCCCCATGTTGGGACACACCAGCCAGCTGGAAGGACACTTACTTTGGTTTCCCTCTTCTGTGGCCTCTGGAAGGTTCCTGAGGACAGGGTGGATCTCTGTCATTCCATTCTTGTGCCTTGTTCAGGGCCTGGCACAATCTGTACATGTTTGTTGAGCAGATAATATTGATCGTGGCTCATAAGGACTTTTTGTATCAACTAATAAACTCTTCTGAGCACACCATAGAAAGGAATCTAAATATTAGTATGCAGTCATACCATATTCTAATATTTAACTCTGTTGTCTTTCATAGGTTGGTTGCTTTCTTTCTTTCTTTTTTCTTTTGTGGTACTGGGGATTGAACCCAGGGGTGCTCTACCTCTGAGCTACACCCCCAGCCCTATATTATATTTATTTATTTATTTATTTATTTATTTATTTATTATATTGGGGATTGAACCCAGGGGTGCTCTACCTCTGAGCTACATCCCAGCCCTATTTTATTTTATGTTAATTTATTTATTTGTGATACTGGGGATTGAACCCAGGGACGTTCTACCTCTGAGCTAAACCCCCAGCCCTATTTTTTGTTCTTTATTTTGAAACAGGGTCTCACTAAGTTGTGGAGGCCTCACTAAGTAACTGAGGCTGGCCGCAAACCCGCGATCCTCCTGTCTCTGCCTCCCAAGTACTGGGATTACAAGTGAGTGCCACCACACCCGACTTATTATATTTTTTATTTTGAAACAGGATCTCACTAAGTTGCTGAGGGCCTCACTAAGTTGCTGAGGCTGTCCTCGGACCTGAGATCCTCCTGTCTTAGCCTCTCAAGTACTAGGATTATAGGCCTGTGCCACCGTGCCTGTTTTCTTGTTGTGTGTGTGTGTGTGTGTGTGTGTGTGTGTGTGTGTGCATGCGCACATGTGCGCGTGCACGCACACACATGGTACATGAAATTGAACCCAGGGACATTCTACCTCTGAGCTACGCCCTGGCCCTATTTTATTTTTTATTTTGAAACAGGGTCTCACTAAGTTGCAGAAGGCCTTGCTAAGTTGCTGAGACTGGTCACGAATCTACAATCCTCCTGTCTCAGCCTCCCAAGTCCTGATATTATAGATGTGTGCCATCATACTTGGCTCTGGCTTGCTTTAATTCTTGACTTTCTGCTAGCTTGAGGATATCAGATCTGTTTTTCTTGAAATAAGCTTGTTTATCATAGAGAATATGTGCTGATTAAGGTAGACCTGGAAAATGCAGAAAGCTTCAAAGAAGTGGTCCCTATCTCTTGTGGTTTTCCTACTGAGGCTGCCAGTTGAATGATACATTGCTGCACTTACTGTAGACTCTGCTTTCCTGGGAGAGCTGGGCTGGAGCACATGGTGGCTGCTTGATGGGAATTGCTATCTGCAGGAGCTGCACCCCACCTCAGGGCCTGGAAAGTGCTCTGTAGGAAGTTGGCCTGGTAGTCCCGGCTCCCTGGCCAAGGGTGTCCAGGCTGCTGTGGAGCTGAGGCTGGTGCAAGCCTATCCTGTGTGCTGTGGGCTGTGTGCCTTGGAGTGTGGCAGCCTGAGGATCAAGAGCCACTGTCAGGGTGCCCCAGAGGCTGCTGGGCTCCAGCTCCCCTGGGACCTCTTGAGTGTGTGTTCAGAGCAAGGAACCGGGGGCTTCACAGGTAGCATGGGGAGCATGGTTTTGTGCAAGCACGGCTGTTGACCTGGCTGTGTGGTTATGTATACAGGTACACGTGTGGGGTGTGGCAGGCAGTTGTGAAAGGCAAATCCCTGAGAGGCCTTCCTGACAGAGGGCTGCTGGTACTCACTGGGTGTGGTCTGGCATAGAGCATCCCCTGAGACTGGCCATGTGTGCACACAGTAATTTGCATGAGCCATGTGTCTTCTCTGCCCTTTTTACCTGGGTGGCCCAGTGTGTATTCATGGGCATGTGCTCCTGTGTGTGCTGAGGCGTGTGTGTGTGTGTGTGTGTGTGTGTGTGTGTGTGTGCGCATGCACATATCTGACCAGGTCTTTAACAAGGAGAGCCAGATCAGAGCGGGGCTTGTGCTGTGGAATGTGTGTGTGTGTGTGACTCTGACGTGAAGTGGCCCAGGCTGGATGTCTGTGTGAGGCTCTGCCTGTGTGCAGGTCTCCCCTTATCTACAATGCATGCATCCAGTCTTCTGTGTCCCCTGCTGCCTGTGAGGAGAGGGTGGTGTCTGTCTGTGACGCTGGCAGTTCTCAGCCCTCAGTAGGGCTGGCCAGGAGGTCTCGTTGCATGAGCCAGCTCTGACTAATGGGCAATGTTTGCCCCAAGTGGCATATGGACGTGGACCACTGGGCTGCGTCCTGGCTTAGCAGGAAGGGATGCTGTAATGGAACAGTGCCTTCTGTGGGTTTGGGCAAGGTGTGGCAGACAGAGCCGGGAATTTGCCAGTGGGGCCCTGTCATCCACTGGCTGATGGACGCTCTTTTCTGGGCACCTCCTCTTGGGCCCTGGGCTGTCTGTCTTATGTAGCTGCTCAGCTTATAGACACGTTCCTCCAAAGGCCTCAGGGACCTGTCTTCACTTCGGCAAATCCAAGGGGATCCCAGACTGATGATGTTTTCAGTGTGCCGGTGAGAACCTGGGTGTGCACATACACACATGTGAAAAACACATGCTTATCCACACTCCACATCTGTACATAGATACTCCATGCCCAGGCCCAGATGTTCAGAGCCCACTGAGAGACCCCATGCTAGGTGTAGCCGTGTGTTCTCTCAAAGGACACACACCCAGGCCCTCAGTGCACAGCACAGATGTGCACTCCTGCAGTGGGCACAGCTCTGCTGTGTTTACACACACGCACACAGAGCTCGGGGTACACACAAAAGCCATTCACTCCTGTGTTGAGCATTTATGAATCCTTCCTGTCCGAGGGGCTCAGTGGCAAAAATGAGAACATGGCACTGTCCAGGGAGCTTGCAGTCTGGTCTGGGAGCCGGACCAAACTGTGACAGGTGGTGATGAGGTGGCTATCGTGTGTGGCGTGGGTGGGGAGGACCCTATTTTTGATGGAGTTCCCAGAGAAGGCTGCTCTGTGGAGGGGACATTGAAGCCAAGACCTGAAGCTGAGGAGCCAGCACTGAAAGGAGGCCAGGGGAGGGCAGCGTTTCATGTTTGGAGACCCACAAAGGTCAAGACAGAGCAGATGCAGTGTGTGCACCAAAGGAAAGAGGGCCACTGGCTTGGGGGCGAGGAGGGGAGAAAAGCAGGTATCAGATTAGAACAGGGTCAGCACACGTCCCAGACTGCAGTATTTTGGGCTTTAAGGCCAGGGAACCGCCATCCACCCACCATACATAAATGCATACCCTTGGCTGTGTTCCAGAAAAACTTCTTAGGAAACAGGCAGCCAGTGGTTGCTGACCTCTGAGTCATCAAGGGAGGGGGGTCCAGGTGCTCCAGGGCTTCCCAGGCCATACTGCAAGAGGGGGAGTATTTGGGGAGGGACTGACTCAGAGAAAGCTCTGAGTGGGAGAGCTTTCTGGGAGAAAGCTCAGAGTGCCCATGGAGAGTGCCTGGGCATCAAAGATGCTTTCCTGGAAAGTGGCCAGGGTCCTGGGGACCAGAGACAGTGACATCCAGCCCAGTCCAATCTAGCTCTCCCTTTAGCACCCAGAGACCACGGGCACCACTGAGGCCTTTGGTTTCCTCCTCTGAGAAATGAGGGTGGGGCCTGATCCTGCAGGGTTACAGGGATCAGTGGCATGATTGCTGTGACCAGCAGGGCTGGGGTAGGTGTCCTTCAGGGCATGTCTGAGGGCTGGTTGTGTCTACAGGGCATGTCCACAGATGGTGTGGGCATGTGTCCTGGGGCCTGCTGGTCCCCAAGCCCTCAGCAAGCCTCTTGTCCCACAGGGTCCCCCTTTGCTCGTGCCAGCCTCAAAAGCGGGAAGACGGAGAGTTCATCGTACTTCCGGAGGAAGGAGAAGATGTTTCGGTTCTTCATCCGGCGCATGGTCAAGGCGCAGAGCTTCTACTGGGTGGTGCTGTGTGTGGTGGCCCTGAACACGCTCTGTGTGGCCATGGTGCATTACAACCAGCCACAGCGGCTCACCACGGCACTGTGTGTGTACCCCAGCCCCCTTGCCCTCCCCACTCTCAGGGCGCTTCACAACCCATCTGCTCTGCATGCCCCTTCTGCCTTGGACACCCTGGGTGGCCCCCAAGGGCCTCTGCTGGGGTCTGGGCTGTGTCCAGGGCTTGAGGGTTCCACTCTACCCCCACAGGCAGGTTCCAGGGATTCCAACTGGTCTGGCTACACACCCTTCATCAGGTGTGAGACTTGAGTTGAGGGGTCCTGGTTGCCCAGGGAGGAAGTACGTTTGTGGGATGGCCAGAGAGGCCTGTGAACTCCCTCTCAAGGGCGTCAGATCCATATACCAGGGACTTTGCTCCATGCTCTCTCTGCTGTGAGGCTGTGGCTCCCACCCTGGGTTCCTGAGGAGGCAGAGCCCTGGCTTCTCCTTCTCTCCAGGCTGTTCTGGTGATTTCCATTCTCCTTTATCCCGGTTGAACATGTGCCAGACATTGGCCATGTGGCTGGAGCCAACTTGATCTGTTGTGTTGGTGAGACCAGGACGGTCACAGAGGGCAATTCTTTGCACCTCTTCCTTGCAAAGTCCTCTGACTTTGGTCTGCTGAAGCACAGGAGAGTCCTGGGCAGCCTCAACTGTGGCCGAATGTGAGTGGCAGTCCTGTCTCTGGCTTCTCCCCCAGTGCCTGTGGGGAGTCTGATGGCACAGACAAGACCTTTGTGACGAGTGTGGAGGGGCTTTGTGGCTTTGTGGCCAGGAGTGCTGGGTCTCTGCAGGCTGTTTGTATATTCCTGTGTTTCCCAGGCTGTTCTGAGCTAGACTATGTGGGGCACAACTTTCCTGGCATACTTCACACCTGCTGGTTAGCACAGTCAGACCCAGGTGTCCATCTTGTGCAGCATCAGGTGTATCTGGGTATGGTCCTTCTGTCCTGAGCAGGCCCTGCCTGAGGGTCAGTGGTGTTTGTGCTTCTGATGTCAGCCTTCTGGTCTCCCTGGTAGGCTTCGTGGCTATCATTCTATGCTCAGTATGGGTACCTGGTGATTTTCTGGCTGGCTTCATCGGCCCGGCTTGCTGTGGGTGAGTTGTTCCCAAGAGCTGGTTGTCCGTGTCCTCAGGCCATAGAAGAGGGGCCCTCCTCTGTCTGCTTGCGCAGTGCCTGGGTAGGCTGCAGAAGCAGTGTCTTCTGGTCTGGTCTGGTGGCTGGGCTGCGAACCTACCCCTGACTGAGGTGTTTGGACTGTACTGCAGCCCTTGGAGAACTGGGGTGAAAGAAGATCCAGGGTGCATCAGGATGGGAGCATGTGGCCCCCTCTTCCATCATTTGCTTCATCAGGAGCTGTGTCTGCTTATGGCCCTGCATCCTAGCCGAGGTCCAGGAAGGCTGAGCTGGCATCTGCCCGGGACTGGGCTCTCAGACACTTGCCCTTCCTTCTTTCCCATGGCCTGGTTCTCTGTGTAGCTGTCCTCTGGGTTCAGAGCTGCTGCCCTGGTCAGATATATGGAGTAATGAGCTGATTCCAGCTCAGCGCTTTGGGAGGGAGACCAAAATCAGTGGCCTCATTCTGAGGCCTGGGCTTCAGATGCTTGCTGAGGGCCTCAGGGATGCCTGTCCCACACCTGTCTCAGGCAGTAGACACCCAGGAGCCAGGGAGACCACCTGGGCACTGCCAGCTCCTGCATGGGAAGAACGGGCCTGGGCCTGGTTGGGCCGAGCCTGGTCCTGAGCCTGGTGTTTTCTTCTGCTGGAGGCTGGCACTATCTCTGGAGTCACTGCCTGTTCCCACTCTGACTCCCCACTCTGCTTGGCTGAGCTGCTGGTATTTGTGTGACTGCTAGCCTCAGTATGGCCTCCCTTTAGTCCTGAGACCCTGGAGAGCCAGCGGGGCTATTTCTGGGACTCCCGCTGTGCCCCTGGCTCATTGGCATCGCCAAGGCCCTCTGCAGGTGTCAGTGGCTCCTGGGAGCTTGTGTGGTGGGTCTGAATGTTCAGGTGGTGGGGGAGCTCTCCATTTGTACGGCAGACACATGAACAGAGTGGAAATCAAACATGGTGCTGTGGGGTGCTGCAGAGGGGCATCGGGAAATCCTTGTGGAAGGACAAGAAGGCTCTGACAAGGAGGCTGAGGGGGCCCCACCTGCAATCAGAGCATGGAGCCAAGGGTGGAAGGCCGGCTGGAGGCTGTACCCAGCCTTAGAGCCACAGGCCCTCCTCCGCGGGTGTCCCCCGTGGCCCTGAGCCAATCCTGGAACTGTGTCCCGTAGGCACTGGACACTCATTACCATCCATATGGAACCGGCATCTCTCCTGTCCCTGTCAGTCCATTATCCCTGTCCTGGGTGAAGATTTCAGAGTGTGGGGATGCAGACCAGGCCTGGAAGGTTCGACCCTGCAAAGGCTCAGAGGCATGGTGTCCTGGCCTTCAGTCTGGGCTGAAGACAGGGTGGGGGGAACCTCGAGCTAATCCCCCTCTTCTCTGATTTCTCCTAGACTTTGCAGAGTTTGTTTTCCTGGGTCTCTTCCTCACAGAGATGTCCCTGAAGATGTACGGCCTGGGGCCCAGAAGCTACTTCCGCTCATCCTTTAACTGCTTCGACTTTGGGGTGAGTGAGATGCCTCACTAAGGATGCCCAATGGGGTTGGGGCAGTCCAAGCAATGCTTCTGCCCCTCCCCTACGCGCACCCAGTGTGGCCCGAGCTCTGTGATCCGTGGGTCAGAAAGGCTGCCCAGAGCCTGGGCAGTGCAGGGAGTTGGCAGGGGGAGGCCTGGCTGGCTCGGCCTGAGTGATGGGGGTGCCAGCTGCAGCCCTTCCCTCTTCAGTACGTCATCCTTTCCTCTTCCAGCCCTGCCTGTCAACTCACCACCAGTTGAAGACTGTACCACCCTCTATGCAGGGACCTGTGGCCTGTGGAGGGCTCAGTTTCCCCAACAGAGCTCAGGGCTGCGCTTCCACCCCCACCATCCTTGGATCCCACCCTGGGCAGGCCTGGCACTGCACTGGTGCTTCTGGGGTGCATGATAGAGCATAGTTGTCTTGCCCTCCTTGGGGGTGCAGATGGAGTGGGGTCCTGATCTGGTCCCTTCCCAACCTCTCTGTAGGTCACAGCAGCCTTGGGAAGAATGTTGTCATGTCTCACCATGATAGTTGTAGTGGGGCACAGGGCAGGGGCCACATGAGTGTCATCTCACCTACCCTATAGAGCATACAGAAAACACATGGCCCTAATGCTGAACCCAGAGCCCAGGGCATGGCCCTGTTGTTACCTACCCAGAGGCTGAGTAGCAAGTGGAAATCCAAGTCCTGTGGAAGTGGCCAGGGAGGGCGTCTGGACCTGGGTGGAAGGAGGGCCACATCTGGGGAATTCAGCTGGCCATTAGCCAGCGTACAGTCGGCAGTGCCTGTGCTCACGATGGTTAGACCCTCACACTGACTCTCGCTCGTGAATGAATGATGGAGACAGGATGTGACTGGCCCAGGGCTGCTTGGACCAGCTTCTTAGCCTTGGGGTGATAGTCCACATGGCACCAAGCTGCCCAGGGCTGTCTGGGATGTGGCATCTGTGTCCGAGAGGTGGAAGGAGGAGTCCGGTCCGCCTTGCCTCCTTGGTCACAGAGCAAGGCAGGAGGTACATGGGCAGAGGGGCCTGAGAGCTGAAGGGGTCAGAGGCTCATCGGCCTTCAGATGTGCCTCTGTCTTCTGATCCAGGTTGATTGGACCCTGGGACATGGGGGCAGTCTGCATAAAACTAACAAATTATTCTAAAATGTAATAACTCACAACCACCAAAATCTCTTATCTCAGACTTCTGTGGGTCAGGGACCCAGCTGTGGTTGCCTGGGTGCCTCTGGTCCAGGGTCCCTCCTGGGTTTCAGTCCATTGAGGCCAGGGGTGCAGTCATTCCAAGACTTGCTGGGCACTGGAGAACTTGCTCTTGGGGTTCCTGGTCACATGGCCTCTTTGTAGGCTGCTCACATGTCCTCATAGCATGATAGCCTGTGGTCTGAGAGACAACTGGGGGACCCCAAGCGGAAGCTACACAGTTTCAAGGAGGTATTCCTCAATTTGCCAAGTTCTTTTTGTTAGGAACAAGTCACTAAACCCAGCCCACACCTACGGGTGTGAACACCAGGGGGCAAGAATCAGGGGGGCATCTCAGGCTTCCCACAGTCTGCTCCCTGGCCCTGGTGACTCTCACCTTTCCCTGTGTGAAGTACAGTTGCCCTCTCATTCCTGAAGTCTCACCCCCGGCAACATCAAGCTAAGTGCAGGCCTTCCATATCTAGATTGGGCTAGGGTGGCTGAGGAGTCTTGAACATGATTTCCCAAGTATAGTTCGTCTCATTCTATGGACCTGTGAAACCAGAGATCAGTTATCTACTCCCACACCCAGCATCCAGTGGTGGGACAGGCCTGGGATAGCTGCTGTGGACATCCCTGTTCACAGAGGGCCTGGTGGGACAAATGAAGTTGCCACTGGTCCACAGCAGCTCTGACACCAGCTGGACGAACCCTGCAAATCCCTGCGTGGTTCTCATGTCCCGGAGGCCCTCTGCGCTCTTGGCTTTGCTCTCTGGGCTTCCCTTCATTTTTATGAAGATGGTGCATGTTTTCAGCTGGGCAGTTTTCTCAGCCTGTTCCCACCAGTAGGCTTTTGGAAATCCAAAGATCTATTTTTGTTTTGGACTGTCTTGGTCCCTTTCAGTCCAAGCTGGTGATGTCTCTACATATGTCTTTTAAGGATATGTTGGCATTTGAGGATTGATATGATGTGAACCTTCTAGGGGTTCATTCCTTAGACAAAAGCCATACCCACAGCTCTTCTAGACTAGCCCTTCTCTGCCCGTGTTCCTGCTGGGACGACTGAGGGTGGGCCTTCTGGTGTTCTGGAGGGTTACTGCTCCACAGACCTGAACCGGGAGGTGCCCTGGGTCTCTGCCAGGCCTGGAGGGCGACTGAACACTGTTCTCAAGCGCTACCCCTGATCTCTTTGGGATCTTAAATGACATCGCAGTCCTGCCTTGGCTTCATCGCTAGACCATGCTGTTTGCTGATGTTGGCGTCACCTGGTGCCTGGAGAGGCTGGGTGTTTTCAGAGCCAGCGAGTCCTGGCTTCTTTCGTTGAATGGCGCTTTCCTCAGAGTTGCTCTTTCCTCTCACACTTGACATGGCGGCGCCTCCAGCTCTTGGCTGGGAGATCTCCGGAGGCAGAGTAGATCTCCCAGCTCACTAGGCACCATTCCTGCTTTTCACAGAACTTCAGGCAACAGCATGGCTAGACTTTCTGCCAGGGCTCAACAGGACACCCTCCCTTCAGTTTCCAGTAGGATCTCCACTTCCCCGTAGATCCCGATGTGCAGCATTCTCAGTGTCCAGACTTCTGTGGAATGCGTTCAGAGCACTTCAGTTTCCCTGACATGCTGCTCAAAGCCAGTTGTCTGGTTCCCAAACTACTCCTACATTTTAGTTTTTATTACAGTAGCATCCTGTGTCTGTTTCCAAAATATGTGTTGACTTTTCTTGCTTGAGAACAAATCATCCCAATTCTTCGTGGATTAAAACAGCAAACATTTATTATCTGCTGTTGATGTGAATTTGGAATCAAGGTGTGACCTAACTTGATGACGCTGGATCAAAGTCTTCAATGGGGTTGCAGTTATCCCAGGCCTGTCTGGGGTTAAACATTTCACCTCCAAGCTCATGCTAGTGGCTGTTGACACACAAACAGCTTCCAGGCTCACTCATAAAGTTGTTGGCAGGCCTCTTTTCCTGGTCACCTGGGCTTCTCCACAGGTGCCAAGTGTCCCTGAAACACAGCATCTGGTGGTTGAGAAAGAATACCAAGAGTGCCCAGGTCAGAAACCACATTCCCCTGAGCCTAGCCTCAGAGGTGATGCCCCAACTAGGGCTATTTGCCTAGAGTGAGTCCTTATGTCCAGCCCGTCCTCAGGGGGATAGGGTTCTACAAGGGAATGACACCAGATGGTATGATATATGGGGCTGTCTCGGAGGCTGCCTACCACATGAACCAGTGGGGACACATTTTGAGACTCTGTGGGAAATGAGAGAGATGCTGGAAGACTGACAATGAGGAGAAAGTAGGTTTAGCAAATTCCAGTCTTCAACTCTTGGCAAATATCATTTGCTAGTTCAGAGAAGAATTGGTGGTGGTGATCAAGAGCCAGGGTGTGGTTTCCAAGAAGGGGTTTTGGCAAGCTCACCCCATCTTCCATATAGATAGGGTTCTCACGGGTGCTGCAGATGTTGGTGTGTCTGGGTGTCACAGGACATCTGGTATTTTCTGAATGATGCATTTGTGGAGAGGGTAGAGAATGTGCAGCAGATGACTGTGCATTTGAGTTGACTGATAAACAGTACGCCAACCGTACCCAGGCATGCTGTTAACCTTGGGGAAGTCACTAGTGGCATACCACAAGAATCTGTCCTGGCACATTTATCATTCTCTCAGTGATGATGAGAATATTGATCTTAAGCCCGCCAGATTTGCAGTCATTGGCAGAAATGACTGAAACCTTAGAAAATATATGAGGCAAGGATAATAAAATGTAATTTAAGAGATTAATGTTCAACATTTGAGTTTTCTACACCAAAGCAGAATAGTGGATTAGAGGAAATAAGAATTACACACATGAAGAGGACATAGGAGCCGGGCGTGGTGGCGCACGCTTGTAATCCCAGTACTTTGGGAGGCGGAGACCGGAGGATCCGGGTTCGCGGCCAGCCTCAGCTCTCGCTTTCTCTCTCTCCCTGTCTCTCTCTCTCTCTCTCTCTCCTTAGTGAGGCCCTCCGCAACTTCGTGAGACCCGGTTTCAAAATAAAGCATAAAAAGTAGGGCCGGGGGCGTAGCGCGGAGGTAGAACGCCCCTGCGTTCAATCCCCGGTACCGCAAAAAAAAAAGAGGACATAGGAACTCATGTGGACCATGAGCCTGAGTGTGCACCATGAGGTGTCATGGCCTGGGGGAGTTTGGCCCCTTGTGTGTCTTGTCTGGGTGGAAGGTGGTGAATGACTGCTGGACTCCCGCCCGATTGGTCTGTCCTTTCTGAGTCCCTCGCACCAAACACTGACCTGAACAGCCTCACCGTAGTCCATCTGAGGAGCTGTTGAAGTAGGGGAATTCCTCTTGTGCGCAAGTCTCAGTCCATCCAAATCAATGGTGCCTGAAATAACCCTGTGGTATAACGAGGGCAGGTTTGCCACAGTCTGCTCCTGGTGGCATGTCCTGGCTTCTGGTCACCAAGAGAAGAAAAGACTCAACTTACAGTGTATGAATCTGGATGTCGTGGAGTAGTGGCAGGACCGGGGGCGGTGGGGGGGAAGTGGCAGAGGACAGACTTTGCTAGTCTGTGTGAGAACTGCCTAATAGGACTGTCTGAGGCAGGCTGCCCAGCCCTGCGGTGTTTAAGAAGATGCAAGTGGCACCTGGCCATGATAGAGCCAGGTGAAGCCTTTGGTGGCTTTCACATCCATCGAGACACCAGCAGGCTAACCTCGCACCATGTCCCGTGTTCTCCTGGTGCACCTGGAGTGGGGTGGGAGGGAGCACAGAGGCCAGGGCTGTTGGGACTCTGCAGCCTTCCCCCGGGGTTGCAGGAGCTTGCGTGAGTCGTGTGCCCTGTGTTGCCTTATTCGGCTTGAGCTGCAGATGGGAGAAAGGGTGGGTGCTTGCAAGATGCAACCACATGGGTACACACGGCAACACAAGTGCGCATGTATCCTGATGCAGATGAATGCCCTGATGCCATGCTCCTTGCAGGTCATCGTGGGGAGTATCTTTGAAGTGGTCTGGGCTGCCATCAAACCAGGAACATCCTTTGGGATCAGCGTGCTGAGGGCACTCCGCTTGCTGAGGATCTTCAAGGTCACGAAGTATGTCATTGTGTGCTCCGGGTGGGGAGACATGGGCTGAGGCATCGTGCGAGGTCACTGACACAGGCACTGTGCTCAGGAGCCCTGGATGTCCAGGCTCTTTCTGTGCCTTAGGGTTTGAGTACAAGAGTTGGGTGTGAAATGGCATGAGCCAGGGCACCAGCTGGCAGGACTTGATAGGCCTCTGTGTCCTTGGGTCATCCCCCACCTCAGGGGAGCCAGCACACTCCCCAGTTCTCTTATCAACTCCCCCCCCCCACAGTTTCATACCATCTCTTCTCAAAACCAGCAGCGCCATCCTCTCAGCCTTCAAAGGTGACTTGCTTTATAGTTAAAAAACAGCAGTTCTCAGAGGGAAGATGAAAGTCTTCCCACTCTCCTGCCTCCCAATCTGCCCACTCACTCTGCAGTGGGGGACTGAGGGGAAAGGCCACTCCATAGCAGTCTTATCAGGCCCAGCCTGTCCTGATTTCCAGAGGCTCCTCTGCCACGAGAGGCTCTGGGTGGTGGCCCCGGCAGCTGCAGGAGCCGAGGACCAGAAGTGTCAGCAGGGCCTGTGTTGGACCTGGGCTCACAGGTTGCCTTCCTAGGCAGGCAGAAATTCTGCTGGTCTTTTCCAGCTATTCTAAATCCAACCCCAAGACCATCTGAGGGTATAAAGGTGGGCATGAAGAAGAGGTTTGGGTGGGAGTTCAGTCCAGTTAGATATACAGACGTGTGGGGCATTTCCTGCAGTGAGTCCTCAGGCCCACGACCTGCTGGGAAAGGGGCTCCAGGAAGTGGCCACAGGGAATGCCTTTGCCTTTGCCTTGGGGCCTCTGTTTTCTCCCAGGAGGCAGGTGATCCTTGTCCTCAGGCAGACTGGCCCCTGCCAGTTCCAGCAGAAAGCTGGACCCTTTCCAGAGTCTTCAGCACTCCTTCCACCAACCCTCATGGACCTTGTAAGAGGCCATGAGAGTAGCTGAGCCTCTGACCTGGGTACCAGGAGAAGGACAGATTTTGGGCCCTGGGTGCCCAGTGACAGGGTGAGCACAGGGGAGACCAGTGTCTGTCCTGTTACCCGCCCTCCTGGGCAACGGAACAACATGTGCAAAGGCATGGAAGGTGGAGGCGTGCTTCCCTGAGGGGTGGGGGTGATGCTGAGGAAGGGAAGGGAAGGCTGCGACCTGAGGACTCCTGGGAGAGCCTGCCAGAGGTTGGGACTTGGTGGTGAGGTCATCGGCAGATGCGGCTGGACCCTGTATGGTCTGGGGACTTGTTGTGGATGAGAGGGATGCTAGCTTCTGGGAATGCGCTTAGGGTGGGTAGGATGGAGGGTGGCCTGGAGGGACACCAGGGAAGTAAAGTCATCCCATGCACTACATTCTGTTCTCAGTGAGAGGAGTGCTTGACCACTCCTCTGTGCTCTGTGACAACCCGCTCGCCCAGGGAAGCAGCTTGGACGTGTTCTGGTGCAGACCCGTCCCTCTGTGGACTGATGATAGACAGCTTGCACTTAACGTGGTGCTGGGTGGTGGCTCTTGGTGGCCAACTGGGCATTGGGGGTAAAGAAGGGGGGCTGAGGAGGAAATCTGGGCTTGGCCACCGATGGTGGTGGTATTGTGCCAAGGAGCGGGGCTGGGGGTTAGGTCAGGGAGAATGAGGGTGTCTGTGCTGTTCCTGGGGCTCCAGCAGGGAAGGCCCAGATGGCAGGTCTGGAGTCCTGGAGGGAAGCCCAGCCTCGCTTGTAGGTGTGGGGCCTCAGGTTCAGAAGCCACTGAAACTGACGTGACTGCAGAGAGGTGGGCGAGGCTGAGGTTAGCTCAGGGCAGAGCCCAGGGCCTGACCACCCTGCCTGGCCCCCAACAGGTACTGGAACTCCCTGCGGAACCTGGTGGTGTCTCTACTCAACTCCATGAAGTCCATCATCAGCCTCCTCTTCCTGCTCTTCCTGTTCATCGTGGTCTTTGCTCTGCTGGGGATGCAGCTCTTTGGGGGACAGTAAGTGGTCCAGGAGTGGGGAAGATAGGCGGAGTCTGGCTGGGGACACAGAGTACAGAGCAAATGATGTTGCCTAGTCCTCCTCTGCCTGCCTTCCTACCCTGAGGTTCTCAAAGGGGGCTGGTGATGCTGAGGGAGCAGCCTCTTTGCTGCATAAGAGGCCTCAGCACCAGCCCCCCTTGCTCCCGAGACTTCTTGTTTTTCTCAGGTTCAACTTCAGAGATGAGACTCCAACCACCAACTTCGACACCTTTCCTGCCGCCATCCTCACAGTCTTCCAGGTGAGACCTTGCTCTGCTCAGCTTCTACTCCCCAGTGCTGGGAAGATGCCTCCGCATCAGCCCTCCTTAGCTCCTCTGCACGACCCACATCCAGCATCCAGACAGGACCTTTCGCAAAGCAGAAGACAACAGAGGCAGGTGCCCTGGCCCTGCTGAGGGAAGTTGGATCCTCTCAAGCCACCCTGACAAAGGGTAGCTCCCTCGGGTTAGAGCGTCTGGCAGCCACTGGGCTCCAAACCACCGATTTATCTCCTAGCCCCAGCACCTGGAATAATTTGTCTTTTTTTTTTTTTTTTTTTTTTTGGTGGTACTGGGGATTGAGCCCTGGGGCATTCTACCTGAGCTACACCCCCAGCACTTGAAGCAGGGTCTCACTAAGTTGCCGAGGCTGATCTTGAACCTGCAATCCTCCTGTCTCAGCCTCCCAAGTACTGGGAGTTCAGATGGGCACCATCACATCCAGTTATCATTTGTCTTTTATTGCCTGAGAACAACAGTGCAAAGCACTCCCTGAATTTCCCCTAGTAGTGTCTCAGCACTCTGGTGCCTCTGTGCTGTTCTGGGCATGTACCACAGCCCCTGGATGGTTAGGGTGCTGGCCCACTTTCTGTATGTTGGGGCCCTGTTGGCTCAGGTGCTCCTGCCCTCTTGGAGGGGTCCCATTTGGGGACTCTTGGTTGGGCCCTTTACCCTTTCATAGGGCTGTGGCTTTACCAATGCTGCCAGGACTGGCCTTGCTGCTTGGGTGACACCATGCATTGCTCCCTTCCCCTCCCTCCCTCCCTTCCTTCCTTTCCTTTTTTTGCATGTAAAATATGTTTTATTGTTCTTTAAAAGGGCTCAGGGTTTGGTTGTAAATCAGGCTGCACACCTTTCATCAGTCTGACATTATTGTTGCCATGGCTTCAGGTATCAATACATCATTAAATCCAAAGGAAAAAAAAGTTTTAATTTTGAGGAAAAAAAATCCAGTTCTAAGAACAATTAACATTAGCCTATAATTTAAAACAAAATGAAGGCAAATGTTTCATGTTGCTTTATATGCCCTTCTCCCAACATAGAACCAGGAATGTGATTCTCCTAACTCAGGCAGGCACTGATACTAAAGGATGCTATGTGCGTGTGTGCACACACACTCACACGCACTATCTCTTTCCTCACAAACAACAGATCATGTTAGATGATGCCATGCATTTCTATCCCATGACGCCTATTTGGACATCTTGTCTGAGGCTGGGCAGGAGGGGTGGGCTGTGGTCCGGCCCTCAGTGGCTCCTAGGGAGGCCCAGCAGGCTGCATGTGCTCCGGGGCGGGGGCAAAGCTGAGCCCACATGTGTGAGGAGGGCCTTTGTGTCCCACTCTCTCAAAGGAAGAGAGTCTTTCCAGCAGATGGTCCAAATCAAACCAGGTGATTGGCTAAGAGAGAAGTTGGGTCTCAGTGATTTGCAGCCACTGCCCTGCACAACTGTCCCCTTTCTCACACCTTCCTAAGTGTGGGGCACCTGTCAGCTCACATCCTTCTCCCTTTCCTCAATGATGCATGGGCCACTCTGGGTTGCTCACCGGCCAGGGACTTATGACAGGATCTGTCAGTCCCTGGAGACAAAGGAGGGTCCCAGCCTGGAACCTCTGCAGGGTGGCCATAGCCTGGCCTGGGGAGCATGGCCCACTCATGATGGGAAGGGCTCTTCTTTCTGTGGGCTCACAGGCACCAGGCCAGGGAAGTAAGTAGGAGCATGTCCAAGGTTGAGCCATGAGCATGGCAAGAGGGCAGGCAAGGCCATGGGTGGGCTCCAGGGGCTGAGCCAGGTTGGGGGGCCCCCACAGTCCAGGTGAACAGGCCTTGCCCAAGGGGGTCATGGTGGGGACTCCAGAGCAGGGAGGTGATTGGCTGATGACGATCAGACTCTGCTTTCCATGTTTGTTGCCAGAAAGGACCAGAGTCCAGTGGGGGAAGGGGAGAGCCACAGTTAGGAGGAAGATGGTGGAAGATCCTGCCATCAGAGGGTGCTCTGATTACACTTCATGGGCCATCTGTTCTGAACACAGCAACAGGATGATAGAAGGACCTAGCCAAGCAGAAACCGAAACTCTGTGGACTAGAAACAAGACAGAATCACTTAGTAGGGGATGGCAGAGACCCCAGCACTGGGATATGGTCTGGGAAGAGGCAGGCAGCTAGGCTTTTGTGTCCTGCTGCATCAGCAGCATGCACATGACTTGGCCACTCCGAGCCTGGGGAAGGTGCTGGGCCCTTTTAAGGAGGCTGAGGAGAGCTGGAGGAGGCCAGACAGGTGGCCAGTGCAGACTGCTGGCCAGGCCAGGGCTGTCATCCCTTCAGGGTCCCTCTGGATGGGGCCCGAGCTCCCAGGAAGGCAGCTCCTGCTTCTAAACTAGGCTGGGAGCGGGACAGGGAGGGTGTGAGAGGAGGGAGAAAACAGCTTCCATTCTGTTCATGGTGACCTGCAAACAAAAACCTGCCGCACACTGACACCCAGAAGAGCACCAGCAGCACCCACGGTCAGAAGGTGAGACCACTCCCAAAGAAAAGGAAGTAGCAGAGCACATGCCACTTACAGTCCTTCAGAGGGTAAAGGGAAAGCCCACAGGAACTTCAAAACCATGGGGAAGAAGGTGCCTAAGACAATGAATAGGTTCATTTGAAGAAGAGCTAAATAGAAATCCTAGAAATGAAAAATGTAGTTTTCAAGTTAAAGAATAAGGTTGCATTTAACTCATGCACTGTGTACATGATCCAAGAGAGAGTGTGTGAGTTGGAGGATGTGAGTAGCTGAGAGGGGACCAGATGTCCAGGATGGGCTGGGGTGGTAGGCTCAGACATTGGGTACAGAAGAGGGTGGGGTTGGGGTGCAGCTCAGTGGTAGAGTGCTTGCAAGAGGCCCTGAACCCCCAAAACGACACACACACACACAGACACACACACACACACACATACACACACACACCAGTGTTCTTCCAGGGAGAGTCTTAGTGTGTGTGCGCCCAGGGACCCAAGAGAGTGAATAATAATTCTTTATCACACTGTGATAAAGAGAAGACCTAAAATCTGCCCTAGAAAGACATATTGCCTACAGAAGAATGCCAACTATAGTCTGATGGCAGACTTCTCATGAGCTGTAGGAACCAGAAGGTCAACCCTGAGTCCAGAGAGCAGCAGCTGTGTGTTGGGGGAACTGAAGACACTCAGAGATAGGAGGAGTTCCCGCCACTGGATAGCTGCTGAAAGCACTGAAGAGACTGCATTTAAGTGGGTGATTTAGGAGAACATTAACCCAAGAAGAAAGAGGAGTCCTGAACCCTTCAGAAGTTGAATAATTAACAATCTCCTGCCGAGCCGGGCGTGGTGGTGCACACCTGTAATCTGAATACTTGGGAAGTTGAGACAGGAGGATTGCAGGTTTAAGGACAGCCTCAGCAGGTAGTGAGACTCTTATCAACCTAGCGAGACCCTGTTTCAAAATAAAAATAGAATAGGGCTGGGGGCGTAGCTCAGAGGTAGAATGCCTCGGGGTTCAATCCCCAGTACCACAAAAAACCTCTTGCCAAAAGCCACCAAATTCAGATAGTTTTATAAGTGAATTCTACTAAATATTTAAGAAGTTATTCCAATTTTATACAGACTACTCCAGAGAATGTAAAAAGGAAAGCTCGCCACTCATTTTATGAGGCTAGAATAACCTTGATTGCAAAACTAAGTGAAGATAATATATAGATCACTATCACAAACAGAGGCAAAAATATCCAAAGGAGATAGATCACTAATCATATCTACATGTGCCTAAAGATTATTTTCATAATTGACTAGAATTTTTCTTAGAAAGCCTACAAATGTATTGTATCAATAGATTAAAAAAGAAAGCCCTACATGACCTCTAGCAAAAGCACACCCAGAGCTGGGTGAGAAGACGGGGTGCCCTGGGCTGTCAGTTCTTGAGGCTGGGTGAGGGGTGCCCGGGGACTCATGGTGAGCTCTGCTGTATGTTTGGTGTGTCCGTGATTTCTTTTTTCTAAAAAAGATAAAACCTGAACTGGGTGTGGTGGCGCACGCTTGTAATCCTAGTACTTGGGAGACTGAAACAGGAGGATTGGAGGTTTGAGGGCAGCCTTAGCAACCTAGTGAGACCCTGTTTCCAAATAAGAAGTAAAATCAGTCTGGGGGTGTAGCTTGGAGGTAGAATGCCTCTGGGTTCAATTCCCAGTACCACAAAAAAACTAAAATTAAAAATATAAAACCTAACACTCCTTCCAAATAAAATCTCTTAGCAGAGTACACTAGTATTAGTGGTCTTAGTGCAGTTGAATAAGAAAAAAATTCCAAGGATTTGCAAAGAATAAAGAAAAATGACATTCACAGATGAAATATTTGCACGCACAGAAAAGTCCGGTGTGGAAAATTTGGCTGTCCATATAGAAAAACACAAAACTAGATTCCTACCTTGTACCAGACAGGAAAATCAATTCTAGATGGATTAAGTCCTAAGTACGAAAAGCAAACCTAAAATTTAGAACATACATGCGTGTATTGTTAATAACTCAAGGCAGGGAAATACTTCTTAAAGAAGATATAAACACAGATCATAAAGGAAATTATGGTCAAATTTGATTATATTAAAATAAAAATTTCTGTGCATCAATAGATACCAGTAAGAGATACAAAACAAAACACACAAAGCCAAAACAAAACCCTATCCATAAGGGGAAAATGTTTCCAGTCTAAGCCAAGAACCAACATAGGATCAACTTCCTGCATGTATGGAAAACTTCCATGAATCAAAAAGAAAAAGAAAAAAAGGAAAAAATTATGTAGTAAGAAAGGACTAAGGATATAAACAAGTAACTTAGAGGAAACGAAACAGGGCTGATGAAACTTACAAAAACTGCAATCAACTTTGCTGCAGTCAAGGAGATGCAAATTAAACCCCACCTGTCAGTTTAGCCAAAGTTGGGAAACCTAACAATATCTAGTTTTAGAGAAGATGTGGAGAAACAAGGACTCGGTTATGCTATTGGTGGGTTGGAGGAACCACTCAGGAAAGTAATTTCATGATGTCCAGTGCATCGTAACTGGCACACCAGCAGTTCCTGTTCTGGGCCTGGGCACAAGGCACAAGGCACAAGGAAAAGTCCAAGGCACAAGGACATGTGCATGGCCATCGCAGCAGCCTTCATCACAACAGCAGAAAACTGGAAACCACCTGGATGTTCACCATCGGGAGTGCATAAGGCAAGTGTGCTGTGCTTGCACAGCAGGGAGCACGAGCGGCCTAGAACTAAGTGTATCAACACGGGTGAATATCATAAACCTAATGTTGAACAAAACAAGCAAATTTCAGAGTATGCTACAATTTAAGTAAGGATGGAAAACATAAGCAGTATTATATGTTGTCTGTGGTACATATGCGGTAAATATAAAAGGGCACATGGAATGTTAAACCCCAAATTCAGGTCACTGTTTACCTTTTGGGGGGTCGGGAGGTGGGGAGAGGGAGAGGAATGGGACTGGGGAATTCTGGTCAAGGGACTTGGATTGAGCTGGGTGTGGTGGCACACGCCTGTAATCCCAGTACTTGGGAGCCTGAGACAGAAGGATCACAGGTTCAAGGCCAGCCTCAGCAATTTAGCAACGCCCTCTGCAACTTAGTGAGACTCTTGTTTCAAAGTAAAAAAATAAAATAGGGCTGGGGATGTAGCTCAGAGGTTGAATGCCTCTGGATTCAATCCCCCCCCCCCCGTACATCCCTCCCCCACCCCAAACAAACAGGACTTGGACTGCCTTTTTTTTCCAGATGGGGGCAGATTCTGGTTATTGAACCCAGGGGCGTTCTACCTCAGAGCTACACTCTAACCCTATTTTGTTTTTTTTTTATCTTGAAAGAGGAACTCACAGCTGGGCGTGGTGGTGCACCCTTGTAATTCCAGTACTTGGGAGGCTGAGACAGGAGGAGCGCAGGTTCGCAGGTTTGCAGCCAGCCTCAGCTACTTAGTGAGGCCTTCTGCAACTTAGTGAGACCTTGTTTCAAAATAAAGAATAAAGAATAGGGCTGGGAATGTAGCTCAGAGGTAGAATGCCCCTGGGTTCAGTCCCTAGTACCACACCAAAAAAAAAAAAAAAAGGAGTTCACTAAGTTACTGTGTGCTGGTCTTGAACCTGTAATCTTCCTGTCTCAGCTTCCCAAGTACTGGGATTATGGGCATGTGCCACCACACCTGGCCCATTGTACCTTTCTGAGTGCATAAAATTATGTAATTTTAAAAATGAAGGGATACAAAAAGATAACTAAACGTTGACAAAAGAAAGCTGATATGGTAATGTGAATATCAGCCCAAACAGAAGTTCAGGTAAAGAGAGCTTAGTAAGAATCAAGATGCACATTCCCGATGATGAAGGGAAGACTCCACCAACGGGGTACAAGGTGCTGAGTGGGAACTGGCAGAATAACAAGACACAAAAACGTCACTGTCTACAACAGACTTATAATTATCTGCATCAAACTGAAAGGTGAAGATGACAAAAGATTGCAAAGGATATAAAAGAGTCCATGGACACAATAAATGCGAGTCAGCACAGAGTACCACCCAGCAGGCAGTGAACAGAATATTCATTATTTGGGGGCATACAGAGTATTAACAGAAATTGTTCATTTGTTTGATCACCCAGGAAATTCCTACCAATATTGAATAGTTGTTATTCTAGGGAGGCATTCTTGGAATCATTTAAATAAATAGACACCCTTATTAAAAGGTCATTTAAAATCTTTTCCATTTTTGTAAGTAGAAGGATTGGGGTAAAGAGGAAATCACATGGACATATTAAATATTTAAAACTGAACAATAATATCAAAAGTTATGGGATAAAACTGAAGCAATACTTACAGGAAAAATTTTAATCTTAAATGCAATTATCAAAAGAAAAGCTTAAGATAGTCAAGTTAAGTACCCTAACCCTATTGGAAATCATAACTATAAAAATGGGGATTAAAGAAAAAAAAATCCCCAGCCGGGTGTGGTGGCACACACCTGTAATCCCAGTACTTGGGAGGTTGAGACAGGAAGATTGCAGGTTTGAGGCTAGCCTCAGAAATTTAGCGAGGCTCTCAGCAACTTAGTGAGACCTTGTCTCAAAAAAAAAAAAAAACAAAACCAAACAAACAAAACAAAAACTAGGGCTGGGGGTATACTCAGAGGCAGAATGAATGCCCCTGGGTTCAATCCCTAGTACTACAAAATAAAATAAAATAGAAAAGTAAATGAAATCTCCATGTTTTATGGCAACTTTATGCCAAAAGATTTGAAACTTTAGATGAAAAATGCATTTTTACAGAAAAAATTATCTAAAAACTCAATAAGAATGAAAAACTCTGGACATTTCATAATCATTAGAGAAGTTAAATCAATAGTCAAAGCTTTCTTCCTGTTTTTCTGCCTCCTGCCCTGGGCCATCAGTTGTAAGGTAAGTTTTACCTACCCTTCAGGGAACAAATAATAGCTGGCCTTCTTAAACCATCTCAGAGGAGAGAAGAATCACTCCAGGAGGCAGTGCAGTCTCCAGGCACAGACAAGAGATTGGTGATAATCAATGCAGAAAGGATGGCGTATGCAAAGAAAAATTAGACCATCACTCCCATCAATACACAGAACTCCAGATGGATTAGAACCTACATGTGGAAAATCACTGAAATGATTCAAAGAAAATGTCTTCCTGACATGGGGTAGAGAGGAATTTCTTCAACAAGGTGTGGAAAGCAGAAGCCATAAAGGAAAAGACTGATGCGTTTGACTACATTGAAACTTTATAGTACCAAAATAAGTTAAAAGCAAACAGGAGAGTAAAAAGATATTTCCAATAGACAGTGCAGATGACAGATTGGTATGTGAAAGAATATACAATGAAGTCTCAGGGATGGGTAAGAAAAAGCACTGTCAGAACACGCCGGGTTGAAAAGCAGGGCACGGAGGGACCTCATGGCCCTGGGCAGGCAGCGTGTGCAGCCTCACACCCTTGCCAGATGGGGAGCGGAGAGGGTGCGACAGTGCCAGGATGGTGTGAGGTTGTGAGGAGACGGGCTGGGGGACTGTGACGTGGGTTGACCACTTTGGAAGCATCTGAAAGTCCAAGATGTGGGCAGCCTATTACCCAGCAAAGCCATTTAAACAGACTTGACGTACCCAGGAGGCATTGTAGCAAAAACCTAAAAGTGCCTGTCAGGGGGAAGGTGGGTGGATTAATAGAAGGAAAGTGGTGTGATGATTTGTATGAAAAGTGTGTTTGTGTGTATTAACATAGTAAACTTCAAAGATAGAATATTGAGTAAGAGTGGCAAGTTGAGGAATGAGGCGTGGCCTGATGCTTTCCTGTGTGTGCCTAGCTCATGTGCTGCATTCAGGTTGTAGACACACGTGTGGTGTGCCTCTGCAAGACTTGGATCTGCACCGGATGTGTGGATGGGGTTTCCTGCAGGTTGAGACCAATGCAGATGGGACAGAAAGCCAACACTTCCATTCTGGGTGGTGGACACATGAGTGTTGTTTTATCCTGTTGGACTTTTCAAAAAATAAAAGTAGGAAGAAGCCTGAGTTTGCTGATGTGGCAAGAGTTATGTTTAACCAGGCTGGGAGGGTGGACCCACCAGGCGAATGGTGGCAGGACCCTGGAGAGCCATGGGCCCCACTCTCTTCCCTTTGACCTTTACTGTCCTCCATGGTGAAACCATGGCATGTGAGGCTCTGCCTGGCCCACGTCACCTCTGCCTGCTGTCCTCCTGGCCTTGGATCACCTTCTTCTGCCTGGAGCTTCCCTTTCACTTCTGCTGAAAGCCTAGAGCATGCTCGTCTTTTCACCTGACCCAGGTCAGCAGCCATGTCCTTTAGGAAACTTTTCTGCAGGACCCTAGGCTGCCCACACCTTTGAAACCATGATCCTCTAAATGTGTGTGTGTGTGTGCACACTGATGTGGGTGTGTCCTGATTTGACCCCGAGCGTGTGCATATGCTCTGTGTGCAGTGGGCACGATGCAGTCATGCCCTGTGGTCCTCTCTCCTGCAGATCCTGACAGGAGAGGACTGGAATGCAGTGATGTACCACGGGATCGAATCTCAAGGTGGAGTCAGCAAAGGCATGTTCTCCTCCTTTTACTTCATTGTCCTGACACTGTTTGGAAACTGTATCCTTCTGTGGGGCTGGGTGCAGATGACTGGTGCCAGCTTTCCCCAGGGCTGCCTCTTAGTCCCTTCAGGAAGACAGGCAGGGTGTGTGTGTGTGTGGGGGGGGTCAGCCATGTGCTCTCAGAGTTGAGTGCTGGTGGCAAATGTCCCAACATGGCCTAAGCACTGGGTCTGGAGTTCCTGCATGTGGAGTCCACAGGTAGGGGCAGATGGGCATGGCCAGCAGTGCCTCTGGAAACACTGGGCAGTCTGGGGGCCTCTCAGGAAGGTGGGGCAGGGTGAATGTGGTTCCCACTGTCGCTCAGGTAGGGAGCGCAGGCCAAGGAGGGGCTCTCTGGCTCTGGAAGTCTTGGGCATCAGACCTCTGAGGGTATAAAACCTGGCACCAGCCCTAGCCCAGGGGCCTGAGAACATGTATTCTAACAGGCTCCGGCACGTACTGGCATGACTGGCCTGGGGCCCCACTGCTGTAGTAGAACATCCTGTAGAGCCCAGAAGAAAGGTCTGAGCTGGAGACAGCCGACCTACCTGCTCTGCCACCTCCCACCCTCTTGCATAAGACTCACCTTTACTACAGCACCTGCCTCTCCTTCCTCAACAACTCAGACTTTGCTTATTCTTGTCTCCGTCCCCTGCCTCCCCTTCTCTCTCTTGTCTACGGAGCTAGCCCCACTAGGCACTCCCACCTCTGCAAGGGTATGTCCTACGGGTTTCAGCCCAGGCCTGGAACCTGGGTGGAGGTTCTGCCTCCCCATGGGCCGAGTGTGAGGCCTGGGGAGGGGCTGGGGACTTGTGGGACAGTGCTTGCTTTGGAGATGGTGAGCCTGGGGCCATTGTGGAGGAAACAGGAAAGTGCATCTGTGAGTGCCAGAGAGGGAAGGAGGCTGCAGTGGCCTCAGAGGGGGATGGCTGGTGTGCAGAAGGAAGTGCCGCCACTCCAAGACAAAACAGTGGGTTGCCACAGTGGATCAGGACCCCGACCTCAGGCCAGGCATGTTGGCCATCTGGTGACCCCTCCCTATCTAATCAGGGTGGCTCAATGTCCCTCTGACTGGGTCCTCAGGGGTATGGCCCTCATCCCTGCTCTGGGCACAGAAAGGCCTGTGAGGGGCCCAGGGCAGAGCTTAGTGCCCAGAGCTGTCCTGTTGGGGTCAGCCTAGCATCTGCATCCTGTCCTGTGGGCTCTCCTGGAGCCCTGAGCAGGCTTGCCTGTGAGGCAGTGCCCTGTGCCCTGGGCTCCTCTGAGTCTCAAGGAGGGGGCACTGGTCCAGCCAGAGAGGGGCCCGAGCTATACAGGTAATTGCTGCCACATGGGCCTAGATAGGCCAGAGCCACAGGGAGAGTAGTGCAGCCTGGGCGGGGCGAATCCCGGGTCTAGGGTGAAAGGGGTTCAAGATCATGGAGCGCAGGGCTCTAATGGGCAGCATGTTCCCAGGGACACCTGTCGTGTCTGAGACACTTTGGGATGTCAGGATGGGGGGAGGGGCTGCTGGCACTGAGTGGACAGGGGCCAGGGATGCCGCTCAACCTCCCACAACAGGGATTACCCAGCCCAGTGTGTCAGCAGTGCCACCACTGGACCTGTGAAGAGATGACTTGGGGGGCAGGCCCAGATGGCTGGGGTCCATCAGGACCAGGTCTGGCTGTAGCAGGGAGACCTGCTGTGATCACAGAGGACAGTCCTGCAGAAGTGCCACTTGGTATGAGACAAGCTGTGGGAAGAGGTAGCACTCAGCAATAGAAGCAGGGTTCCTTTTGCAAGGACACTATGGTGACTCAGGGCAGTGGAGAGTGAGGGCCTGTCCTAGAGAGATATGGGGAGGAGGCCCGTGCTGTGCTGGGCCCTGGGGCTGGACATTCACTGTCTGTGGCCTTGCTTTCCTCATTTTTGAAGAGGTAGTGGCAGCACATTGGAACAGAGCTCCTGGGATCAGTTGAGGGTAGGGTGCTCTGACTACTCAGGGGACAGATGACCTCCAGGGAGGGGTGCCCAGGACTTTGTGTTAGTGAAAGGGAGGAACAGGCAAGATCAGCACATGTCTTTGAGTCTAGCCTAGTTGCTTGGGCCTGGAAGGGGCTCATCATGGGTGGGTTTGTGTGTTTACTGTCTGGCTTGGGTGGGCTCTGCTCATAGGACCTGGGAGGTGGTGGAGCTCCAGCTGGAGCCTGTGAAAGCAGAAGGAGCTTATTGCAAGGCTTCTCATGCTGGACAGACAATGGGAGAGGTGGGGATAGAGGCAGGCAGGCAGTGTGTCCTCTTTAGAAGGCAAAGGCACATTGATCCAACCCAGCCTGTAATCTTTGGGTCTAAAATGTCAGCCCCCAAGAGCTGGGCTAGGGAAAGCGTCCCTGTGGGCATTATGGGAGGTTGGGTGGAATGAGCCTGAGTGGGCAGAGGGGCTGGCGGGGACAGAGACCAGGGAGCTGAAGCCTGGTGACTTGGTTAAGGTGCATCTGGGGTCACAAGGAGCCTGAGGGGGCTGGCAGATGCCAAGGGAAGGAAGCTAGACAATTGTGGAAATCTGGGAAGATGGGGGTTCCTGTTTTTCATGGGTAGCTATGATGTGACTGTGTGGGATGGTGTGGGGACACAGGGCTCCCTTCCTTAGCTGGAGCCAACCAGACACCTTGCTGAATGTTTTCCTGGCCATTGCTGTGGACAACCTTGCCAACGCCCAGGAGCTGACCAAGGTAGGTGGGGACACCACCTGCACCCTGTGTGCCAGGAAGGCGGGGGTCAGTCCAGGTCACTCTGGATGGGGCTGCAGAGTCATGAGGAGGCTCAGTACCTAAGTCAGAGTCTTGTGTGACCACTGTCCTGGGAGTATCTCACAGTTCTGAACTGAGGTTGAAAAAGGCAGATTGATACTAGGCAGGAGGCCCCACCTGGCAAGAAAGGCCTGGACAGCCAGGCCTGGTGGTGCGTACTTGTAATCCCAGTACTTAGGAAGCTGAGACAGGAGGATCACAGGTTCTAGGATAGCCTCAGCAATGTAGTGAGACTCTTAGCAACCTAGCTAGACCTTGTTTCAAAATAAAAAAAGGGCTAGGGGTATAGCTTGGAGGTAGAATGCCCCTGGATTCAATCCCCAGTATTCCCCCACCCCTCAGCCTGCTACATACAAAGGCCTGGAGAGGGAAACTAGGGTGTGGGGAGGAGAAGGGAGCTGCCCAAGCCAGAGGAGTGAGGGCCCATGAGATGCACCAATCCAGACAGGTGTGTAGTGTGGGGTGTCCCTTCAAAGATAGACAGATGCATGAGGTGGGCCCTAGGGAATGTCCTACTCTGAAGACCCTGACGGGAGTGAAGGGACACCCGAGGCACTGCCATCAGATGCTGGGCTTGGCTGGATCCTGGAGGAGCAGCTGGTGGCCAGTCTCAGCACATCTGTGCCACAGCAGGACAGCTCCTTTTCCAGGCAGTGCCCAGCAGGTGCCATTCAATATTCATCTCTCATCTCCGAGCCCAGTGGGGGACGTGATTATACACCTCTCCCTCTGTGGTTTTCCTCCAGACAACACAGCCCCCTGCCTGGTTGACCTCACCCCTACTGCCCTGGACACTATGTGGCCACCCACCTCCCACTGTCCCAGCTTCAGGTCTGTGCTTTGACTCAAGTCCAGCTCCAGCGTTGAGGGCGCTGCCACCTGGCGGGACAGGCACTGACTTGCAGATGTCCACGAGCGTGCTCTGGATGGATGTGCACTTGTCTGTGTACCTTAGAGTGCCCGGTATGGTGTGTGCGCCTCTGCTCATGCTGCCATCCCTGGGCAGTATCTGTGTGTGCTGCACCTGAGCACTGCTCAGAGCCAAAACACAGCCCATTAGCTCCAGTCCAGGGCTTACCTAGCCTCCCAGGGCCTTTCCTGTCTTGGGGCTGAGGAAGGTAGGTGAAGGGTGCCTCTCTCCGGGCAGCCAGAGGTATAGGTCTCTGGTCAGATGTGACAGAGTGTGTGCTGTGTGCCTGTTATGGGCCACAGGCTTCCCTTTGCTTCTGCTCAGCCTTCTTCCTCCTGCACTCCAGACCTGGACCCTGGCTGTTTCTGTGGGTCTGGACCTTCTCCTTGCTCTGGCCTCTGGCTCCTGACTCCGGAGCACCGCTGGCCTGCCAGATGCTGTCCTCAACCCAGGCTGGGGCTGAGTCTTGCCATCCAGGAGTGGTCCCAGCACTGGCCAGGTTGCCTGGGTTGGGGAAACCATGCATCCACAGAGCTGTTCTGGTGTCAGGATTTCTGGGACCATGTGAAAATGGGTGCCCAGCAGCTGTCCCAGAGCAAGGGTGAGCTTGAGTCCCGAGGTACCCACTCTTCATATTCTGCTGTGGGGGAGGACATGCTGAGGAGGCAGTGTTCTTGGGGACCTATCCATGTACACACACCCTGGCGGTGGCTCCTATTTAGGAATTCCCTTGCCTTAGACCTGGGACCATTGGAGGCCTATCTCTCTGACCATGGGGCATTTCCTGGGCTGATCAAGAGCCCTAGAGGGTAGGACTTAACTCCTTCCTTTATACTTCCATAAATATAGAATATTTTGTGGACATTTCAGAAGACTTGAGAACACTTTTTTTTTTCTTGTGGTACTGGGGATTGAACCCAGGGGCATTCTACCTCCGAGCTACATCACCAGCCCTATTTTATTTGGAAATAGGGTCTCGCTAAGTTGCTGAGAGCCTGCTAAACTGCTGAGGCTGGCTTCGAACCTGCGATTCTCTTGTCTCAGCCTCCCAAGTACTAGAATAACAGGTATGCACAACCATGCCTGGCCTGAGAACACTCTTTGGGGTAATGAGGATGTGTCTGTACTAGAGGATCCCAGACCATAGAGGAGGGCTTGGCTGGGAGTGCTGTGTGGTAGATCAGTTTTGTCTCCTCTCTGGGCCTGAAGCCTTAGGGTCTCTTCTCTGGTGGACATTTTCAGGCAGCTACCAGGGGGCTTAGTTTTTGCCATTGCTGTGCCCCTAAAGGCAGATTTGAGGACATTTTGGAGAATGTTGGGAATGCCACCACGCAGTGGAGCCAGGTGGGCCTGGGCGTAGATACCACACATTCAAAAATCCCCATGCCCCACAGTCCAGAGGGATGATGTAGAGATCTTAACTTCCTTCTGGAGCCCTGGACTCTCCCAGGGCTCTTGGTGTGGAGCACAGGAACATAGCACGTTGGTTTTGCTTAATCACTTAGGTCAGGGCCAGAGGGTCTGTCCAGGTGTCTGTTCTTTGTGGGCAGAGACCGAGGTGACTGCACACATCAGCACATGCCCAGCCCTGGTGGTAGAGAGCCACATGGAGCTTTACAGACACAGCCAGGCTGGGTGGACAGATGTGATCTGATGGGTCCAGGCAGGAAAACTCATGGTGACAGCCCTTGTGGGTAGTGCTGGACCAGGACCCAGCCACAGGGTGCACAACTCTGCCCCGTGCCCATGCTCTTGGCTCTATGGGAGACGTCAACTTTGTTCAAGTGTGATAAGTGCTCTTGGGAGGGCAGGTGGGACTAAAAGAGGGACACATTTGATTTGGTGGGTAAGTCTAAGGTGCATGGTATGAACGGGCAGAAATGTCTAGGCAGCTACTTGGTACGTGGACTGGGGCTTAGGAGTAAGGTCAGGGTGCCAGAACAGATATGGGGCCACCAGCTTGGGAGATGGCACAAGCTAGAGGATACTGAGTCAGGAACCTTGGGCACCATCATCTTTGAGCCACACCCATAAAAGAGGAGGCTCTGAGTGGTACCAGAGAGAGCTGGTATGGTTGGTCACGGGAAACCATGTCCACACAAGGGCTGGCTACCCAGCTCCATGGTGCAGAGGAGAGGAGGGCCACAGATGCCCTAGGAAGAGAGCCCTAGGATATAGAGTGGCCCACAGCATGCTGAGGGACCCCATGTTTCATTTGTTCAAACAGGATGAAGAGGAGATGGAAGAAGCGGCCAATCAGAAGCTTGCTCTGCAAAAGGCCAAAGAAGTGGCTGAAGTCAGCCCCATGTCTGCTGCCAACATCTCCATCGCTGCGTAAGGCTCCTGGAAGTGGATCAGGGTGGTATGGGGCATCAGCAGAGTCCACATCTGGGCCATACCAGGGCCCCCGTTCTTGTAGCTCCCTCAGGGCTCTCCTTCCCTTGGCTGGGGCTTATGAGGACACAGCCCTCCCTCAAAACAGTGTCAAAAGGAGCCTGGAGCAAAGGGCTCCTGGAGAAAGCTCTGCAGTTTTCTTCCAGTCTGTGCATGGGTGTGTGTGTGGCTGGGTGCACCCTCACATTGTGGGTAGGAGTGGCTGGGCATTGTACTTACTTGCTGGAAGGTCTCTAACTTGCTGGAAGGTCTTGAGTGGCTCCAGGGCCCCTTTCCAGGCAAAGCTTTACAGAAATGTGTTTTGTGAGCCAAGAGGTTCCCAAGAGGCTTAATACAGCTTCCACAATGTCCCTATATGTATGATATCGGGACAGAGGTCAGGGGAGCTTCTGTGATGAGGAAGGGCAGGGCTGGGCCAGGGCTGGCTCCCATGGGAATCCTGGTCACTCCAGCACCCAGTGGGCCTCAGGCACAGTGCAGAAGCCCATTCGGAGGGTTAGGAAATCTAGGGACTTTAGAGTTGGGCACAGTGCCCATGCTAGGGCATAGTCTGCAGTGGGCCGGGGAGGGCAGCCCTGAAGAGGGGAAGGGAAGCCTGGCCCTTGCTTAGTTGTAGGGTGAACAACTGCAGAGACATTTCTCACTGGCTCTGCCACTGCTGGTTCTAGGCGAACCCTGCCACACACCTTTCCCATGCTAGTCTCTCTGTTCTGTGGCCACTGAGCCAGGCACAGCCACAGGCACATCTGTGGTAATGCGTGCCTGCACTGCCAAGTGTGTGTGTGTGTGTGTGTGGCACGTGGATAAGAGTGTGCATGTGAGACAATGGGTTGTGTACACGTGAGCATGCATTGCATATGTGCATGTCTGAGTGCGTGTCTGTGCGTGTGCGTGTGTGTGCATCCAGAGTGGCCCTATTCCTGCCCAGAGATTGTCTAGGAGATGATGTTTGCAGAGGACCTGCCTCTAAGCCAAGCAGAAAGCACCAGCCTTGGGGGAGAATCAGTGGGAAGAGGTTGCAGCCCCCTGCTCCCCTGGGGCCGTGCCGGGATCCAGGTGGTCCTTCACTTGGATATCTACCAAGAGGCTGGATGCTTGGTTGTGTTGTGTTGTTGTTTCATTGTCTGGACAATTCAGTCATTTGGTCAGGTCAATTTAATTCGATAACTGGGTCCTGCCATGACCTGACAGGCTTCCCTCTCGTGCCCCTGCACGTGAGCTCTGCAAGCTGGTGGTGTCTGCTGGAGAGGGTGGTGAGCTCATTTGCTCCAGGCCTCTCTGGCATTTCTGTTTAGTGTTTACCGTCTCTGCTGCTCCTGATGGTGAGCTTGGTCCCTGGGCCCCTGCACCCCCAGGGCTGCCACTCTTGTGGGAGTGAAGAAGGGTATCCACGCCCATCCAGGCCAAGACCTTGGAGAAGAGTCTGTCATGGAGAGTGCATCAGGCCACCAAGTCAGGAGGTCTAGACACTTCCTTCTCTGCCACCAGGGTTTGTCTGGAGACACTGTGTGGGGGCACGTGTCTCTGCCCAGGGTACACATGACACCAGCTGTTGGCCTGAGCACCACAGTGGCTTCTGAATGGGAAGAGTGCTTCTTTTCTCCTGGGGACCCACAGGTGGTCTGCCTCACATGGGTCCCAAGTGAGGTGCCCACTCCAGTGCCAGTGTCAGAGCCCTCACTCCCAGGAAGGGCATCCCAGGTCAACCTAGGGTGTGTCCAGGGCTGGTGCCTGTGTTCTCCTGTCTTGAGTCAGGTGTGGGTCCCTCAGGCTCTGCCTGGGATGCGCTGTGGGCCTTCACTCAGGGTGATGTGTCCTCAGCATACTGACATGGCAGTTTCTGGTTTGACCATGGAGACCCCATGGGAATCAGTCTCCTGAGTGTGAGGGAGGACCCTGCACAGGGTGAGGCCTGTCTCTGGGTGTGCACAGGTGCTGGCATGAGGGCCACTGCTGCTGTGGTTTCTCGCCTGTCATGCTGAGACCTTAGAGAGCCTAGAGCTGTCTGTGCCTTCATTTCTGCAGCCTAAGCTGCTGGACTGGGGTGAGAGAGTGCCCCCTGGGCCCCTTGCCCTGAGCCTGCGGTGATGTGTGATCTGTGCAATGGGAGCTCTGCGGGAATGTCCTGTGGAGCCTCAGGTGCTAGAGGACCCCTGGTGTCCTTGGCGCCTGAAAGGCCCTTGTGCTCTGGGGGTTGGTCTGTGTCTGTGGCCCAGGTGGCAGCCCCTCAGGCTCCTGGGAGGGGAGGGACATTACACTTGTTGTCATCTTCCTGGTTCTCTCTGCGGTAGCACCTTCGTCCTCATCCAGACTCCTGAATGCCTACACGTACACTCATGCGTGCTCTTCACACATGTATGCACTCTCACAATCACACTCGTACACACATTCACATTCATGCAGTCTTGATCTCAGCAATCACATTCTTACACACACATGCCTGTCTGCATCCAGATCCTGTGGACAGGTGAGCTGCTCTGTGCTCCTTAGAATTGTGCAAAGACGTAGGCCTTGAGGAGGCCCTGGAAACCTACCTGGCCCTCCCTCGAAAAGCCAAGGTGAAGGAAATGGCTGGAAAGAGATATTTGGTTTCTCTCTATTGGTTTTGGAAAAGCTTCTACAAAGTTGCTTGGAGTTACATCTAATGGAAAGTTGGGTTGGTGGCACAATCTGTTTTGCCCCTGGAGTGGTCATGGTGAACTGGAAGCAGTTGCTCTTAAGCCCAGGGAGCTGAGGGCCTGGGAGCAGAGTGGAGACCAGCTGCTCCTTGGGGAGGGAGGTGGAGCAGGTAGCAGGACCCAGGCAGCCTCACAGATGAGGGTGCCCTTGCTTCCTGCATTCACTTGTTGCTCATCTCAAAGGCTGGGACACTGCATGACCAGCCTCTCTGCCCTGCAGCAGAGGGGGAGGGCTGTGTGGCATTATGGGAAAAGTGGCACAGGCTCCTTCCAACTCTGAGGCCCCTTCTGGTGCAGTGTAGGCAGAGCCATGGTGGATGGGTGGGCCCCTGGAAAAGACTGCTTCTCGTCTTCCAGCCTTTGCAGGGTTTGCTGTTGTCCACTTTAGTTTCTTTTCTGCACTTGCGGAATTGGTTCTCAACTTCTTTTTTACCCCGAGGTCTCAGCTGGTGCTCGTCTGATGGACGTGTCTCCGGCCTCCTGCCCAGATGCACACTGCAGCCTGTGTCTGCACGGACGTGGCACATGAGTGTCGCTAGCGTCTCTCAGAACTTTCTCTCTGTTTTTCTCACTTCTGTTTATGTTTTGTTTCTTGCATGTGCAGTTTTGTAAAGCAAACTCGAGGTACTGTATCTCGCAGCTCATCTGTCTCCAGCGTAAATTCACCGTGAGTCGCTCTGCTAAGATACTCCATCCGTGGCTCCATGATTACTACATGCACACACCTTCCTTCACTCCTAACTCTGCTTTCCCACCTACGTCATTTGCTTTGTGGGCAGCTCCCAGCCAGCCTTCCATAGCCTAGGCTGGGAATGGTGGGCATGTTCCTGATGTCCCCCAAGTCCTGTTCATGGGCTCAGTCCTCTCTGAGGTCTACCCTCTTCCTCTCCCTCCTGGTCTCTGTCCTCTTGTCTGGTGTCTGTCGATGTGCAGTCACTCTGGTGTCTTGGGTATATCTGTTTCTCTGAGTGGATGGGGTACTGTGGGCTCAGGTCTCCTGTGGTTCCCATGAGGCCAGGGTCCTATGTGCAGTGATGGCAGAGAGTTCTTAGGGCTCAATGGGGACATTCATGGATCCTCCCAGTCCCCCTTACTTGGGGGGAATTTGTTGGTGATTCTGAGGAAGTTCTTGTTTTAGCATGAGCTGAGCTGTTGTCCAATTGGGGAGCCTATGGTACATGGGCCAGGTGGAGCCATAGAAACCCCAGGGTGGCCCTCCGAGGACTGACACTGGCCCAACTGGCTGAGCTCCTCTTGGAGAGTGCTTTTGGGTGGCTTGTCCCAGGGGCGTCCCCTCAAGGGTGCGGCTAGTCCCTGCGGGTGAGCGTCCCTGAAATGGTCAGGTGCAGTTGGGCCACCTGGATGGAAGTGGCCAGGTGTCCTCTCTGCATCTTGGTGGTAGCGAGGCTCCCAGTGTCCCTGCCCTCTGTGCCTTCTTGGCAGCCCAAATAGAGCCAAGTTGTCTTCCCACAAGGCCTGGCTGTTGCTGGCTATTGGGGCTTGATGTCTCAGGAAAGCATGTGGGATCCTGAATCACTAACCCACGTGGTACAGAAAGATCCCAATGCAGGTATAGATGGTATCATAGCAGGGCTATGGCACATTGTCAGCAGTTATGGGTAATGGCTGTCTCAGCCCAAAGACCTCAAAGCAGGGCCACAGAGACATTCCAGACTCCTTTTGGAGCCTTGCAGTTGTCCAGTGCCTGAGTCGGATGTGGTGAGTTGTCCTCCCTCGAATGGCTGGGTTTGCACCTACAAGCTGGGGCCAGGACAGCATGGGAGCCACTCCTCCATGTGATGCCTTAAAATCCCTTTTAATAAGTTATGCCTGGATTAGGGCTGCCAGCAACACTGCAGCAGAGGTCGGAGAGCGGCACAGCTCTCGTTCTCAGGTCCTTGAACTGCTTGCGAAGCTCATTGGGGAGGAAGAGTGAGAGACCTGTGCTGGTCAAACTGGGCAGAGGTCAGTAGGGTTTATATGCCAGACAGAGTAAGACCAGAGGCAGGGGCAGGACGACTCAGACACCTACAAGGAGGAGAGGCCTGATGTGTCTATTTAGACGCGGGGATTTATTCTGAGAGCAGCCCAGCGGTGCCGACCGGATTGTGGTAGATGCACAGTCTCTGGTGTTATTAGGGCAGAGTGGCAGATAGACCCAGAGAGTTGGGTGCTAATATGGTGGCACTCTCACAGCTGGTCTGTATTGTGCTCCACGTGGGTAGTCATGAGAAGCCCTGCCAGCCCAGTGGCACCTTCAGCCCCACACACCATCTGACCTCTTCCTGGACTCAGGTGGTTCCTGCGAGAGACACTGCAAGAGCAGGACTGAGGGCAGAGCTGTGCAGTCTGGAGCCCATGTTTGCCTGTGTGCACAGAGCCTGAGTTGCCGGTCACCATGTGGTCCCTGTTGTCTTTAACACCCGTCCTTCCCAACAGAACTGTGATGCTGGCCCCAGGCTGTGGCTTTATCTGAGTGAGCCACCTCCCTGCTGACCAAATGGCTCGCAGTCCAGGCCCATCTTGGGCTGCTAGAAAAACTAAGGACTGAGGCAGTGACCAGCCAGTAGACCTCCTGGGCTCCCAGGGCTTCATCTGATGAACGCCCATCATGGCTGTCTTCCATTTCATGCCATCCAGAGTTGTTGAGAGATGGGCCCAGCTAGAGACAGGAGACCCTGTGGGTCTGTTGCAGAGCATCCTTGGGAGTGGGGGAAGAGCCTTGGGGGGGGGGGCGGGTGGCAGCCAAGACTGAGGACCAGCAGATGGCTCCCACATGTTGCTCTGCATGTCCTTGCCCAGGCTCCCAGGTGAGGCACAATTCCACACTCTTTTGCTTTCATTCTTCCAGGGTGCTGCCTCAGAAGTGAGTCCCCACACTGGAGAGGAGACAGAATTTGCTCTCCATCCATCCCAGACAGGCTGACTGCTAGGATGGGGTTTCTTCTATACCCATTGACTGTCCTTGCCGGTGGCTGGCCTGGCTCCACAGGTGCAGCTGGGCCTATGTATTAAGGCAGTTGGGTCTGGCATAGCCTTCCGTCTTCTCTTCTGCCCCTGTATGCATCTGATCCTGGCTCCACCAGGGGCTCACTGGACCCCAAGCAGGGCATGTCCTCTCTCTAGGCTGTGCTCTCCCTTGTGAAGTGGGCACAGGAGTAGTGCTTGTCCTTGAGGGGGTGGCAAGGGTTGGATGTGGTGGGCGTGGCTCCCAGAGCACTGATGCTGTGGCTGTCATTTCGAATGTTCCCATTGCTACTGCCAAGGCTGTCCCAAAGCCCCCAGAGGCTGGGGTGCGAGGCTCTGGCCTCAGACAAGCCTTCTGCTTGGTGAAAGTGGTTCTGGGGTCACTTTTTTGGAGGAGTTATTCTGCAAAGAACCAGAATGGAAAGGGCATCCCATGTAATCTGTGTTGTGGAGCCCCACACCTGATGTGGGAAGCGGTACCTGGGTTGGTGAGGCTGGAGGGTGGATCAAGGCCTTCAGCAGTCTGTGCAGTGAGGACCAAGCACAGACCACTGGCCACCCCTGGTGCTGGAAGACTCCAAGGGCCAGTCTGGCTTGGCCCCTGGTGGAGGGAGGGGCTCCCCATGGAGCCAAAAGAGAGGAGGGCATTGGCAACCATAGGAGGGAGTGTCTTCAGCTCCAGACCTGACTTCAGGGCTCCTGGCCATTGAGTCAAGTGGTGATTTCCCTGTCAGGGCTGGCCATCTTGGGGAGCAGCTGAGCCTCTGTTTACTCCTGAGAGGGCCAGACGCTCTGCTGGCTGTCTGCTCTGCACCAGCACCAGCCTCTTCTTGACTTCCCATTCTCCTTCTGCTGGTGGCTTTGCTCCTAGGAGGTGCGATGGGGAAGTGCCTCTGGAGAAGTGGCTGGCTGACTGACCCGTCTTGGAGCAGGGGCCAGCTCCTCAGGGAGGCTGCAGGGGAGCCCCTCCATCTGCCCATCCCCATTTAGACAATGCCCTTCCCCTCTCCCAGTTCTGGCCTTCTTGGCCCACTGCCCACCTGTCCTGGAAGCTGTCTGCCAACTCCTGCTGGTGCCTAACATTCCCACTGCCCTGTGCCCCTGGAACTCAGCGCCTCTGCCCATCTGCTCAAGAGTGGCCTTGAGTGTACCTCCCCCCACCCAGGCAACAGCTGCCTGCTGTCAGTCTGCAGGTCCTGTGGGACACCATAGGAAGTGGTGCTGAAATTTGGTGCCCTGAGCATACCCCACCTGATCTGCATCATTCTGCCAGGGGTTTTGGGGGCTCTTGCTGCCTCTCCTTCCTCCCCCTCCTCCTTGCACCCACTTTGCCATCCCTCCATTGCTGTGTGTCCATCTGTGGCTTCCCTGCGAGACAGAGAGGGGGGCTGGGCGGCCCAATACTCACCACCAGTCTCCCCGCAGCAGGCAGCAGAACTCGGCCAAAGCGCGCTCGGTGTGGGAACAGCGGGCCAGCCAGCTGCGGCTGCAGAACCTGCGGGCCAGCTGCGAGGCGCTGTACAGTGAGATGGACCCGGAGGAGCGACTGCGCTATGCGACCACGCGCCACCTGCGGCCGGACATGAAGACGCACCTGGACCGGCCACTGGTGGTGGAGCCGGGCCGGGATGGCCCACGGGGGCCCCTGGGGGGCAAGGCCCGACCCGAGGGCACGGAGGCCACGGAGGGCACGGACCCACCGCGACGGCACCACAGGCACCGCGACAGGGACAAGGCCCCGGCCTCGGCTCCCGCGGTGGGTGAGCAGGATCGGGCGGACGCCCCGAAGGTGGAGAGCGGGGACCCCGCGCCCAAGGAGGAGCGCAGGGAGGAGCGCGCGCACCAGCACCGCAGTCGCAGCAAAGAGGCGGGGGGCGCCCCGGAGGCCCGCGGGGAGCGCGGCCGGGGCCAGGGCCCCGAGGGCGGCCGGCGCCACCACCGTCGTGGCTCCCCAGAGGAGGTGGCGGAGCGCGAGACCCGGCGCCACCGCACCCACCGGCACGGACCCGGACCCGAGCAGGGCAAGGAGGGAGCCGCGTCCTCCGCCAAGGGCGAGCGGCGCCTGCGGCACCGGGGTCCCCGAGCAGGCCCCAGGGAAGCAGAGGGTGGCGAGGAGCCTACCCGGCGGCACCGCGCGCGGCACAAGGCGCTGCCCACCGAGCCCCCAGAGAAGGGGGCAGCGGAGAAAGAGACTGGGGAGAAGGAGGGCGAGATCGCAGAAGGGGAGAAGGAGATGCGGAACCACCAGCCCAAGTACGTAGGCAGTGGTGTGGGTCCGGGACCATGGGGACCTGGGGCCAGGCCCCCGTGGGTGAACCGTGGGAGAGGGGCTGGCCCCGGGACAGGACGGGTCCCTGTGCTTGGTGTTCGGATGTGGTGACCCAGCCAGGCTGCACCCCCCTTCCCCCTCATGTTCAAAACTGCGTGGTAAGGAGTGTAGGCTCAGCAAATGTCAGTTGTTATTTTGAGGCACTCAGGAGGAAGGGCTTGGGGAAAACTTGGGGTGTCTGGACACCTTGCCTTGGGAACAGAGTGGCTGGGAGAAAAGAGAGTATTGGAAATATGTGCAGGAAGGAAAGGTCAGAGAGCCTGAGGAGGCTGCCCAACAGGGTGGTACAACGGGAGGAGGCGTTTTGAGTGGCTATGACAGAAGTGATACCCCCCTCCCTCCTGCTTGCTCTGACTCTGCAAGGGGCCTGGGGTCGTGAGCCTGGAGGCAGAGGCCGGCATCTCTGCACTTGCTGAATGACCACAAACCAACCAGGACCTGCCCAGTGGAGGCACTGTCTTTGGAAGCAGCATTCTGTGTTGGGCCTTTGGCTTGGTGGGGGACCTGGTGGGTGGCCTAGGGAAGCATCCTGCTCCATGCTAATTCATTCTGCAAACACTTCTGTTCCATGTATATATCATGATGCCAGCAGTGCCTGGCTCCATACCAGGGACAGACAGATGAATCAGCCCCTTATCTACCTTTTTGGCTTTAAAGACTCAAGTGTACAGGGTGATAGAAACCACATAGAATGCCAGGGCAGCAGAGGAGGTAGTCTGAAATTTGCAGGGCTGGGATAGAGGTATAAGGCTAGGTTTTGCAGACTAAATAGGAGCTTGGAGCTGCATCAGATTCTGATGTACATTCTTGGTTACAGTGAGCCTCACTGTGACCTGGAGGCCAGTGGGGTGTTGGGTGTTGGCCCTGTTCACACGCTGCCCAGCACCTGTCTCCAGAAGGTGGAAGAACAGCCAGAGGATGCCGACAATCAGCGGAATGTCACTCGGATGGGCAGTCAACCCTCAGACCCAAGCACTGCTGTGCATGTCCCTGTGACGCCGACTGGCCCTGCTGGGGAGACCGCAATCGCTCCTAGTGAGTATTTCCCTGTGCCACTGGGCAGGGCCCACCTTTTGCAGCTCCAGCCACCCCTTTGCTCCTGCTCCATGCAGCTGCTGGGGACTTGGCTGGCTTCTGTGAACTGCTCTCCCAGCTGGAGGGAGTCCCTTGCCTTAGGCATCTGTCCCTTGTTATCCCCTTACTTTCTAGTGCCCCAAAGGCAACTGGAGGTTGAGCTCTGTTCTCCCTTTCAAAAATGTTTTGAGGCCGGGCGTGGTGGCGCACGCTTGTAATCCCAGTACTTTGGGAGGCGGAGACCGGAGGATCCGGGTTCGCGGCCAGCCTCAGCTCTCTCTCTCTCTCTCTGTCTGTCTGTCTGTCTGTCTGTCTCTCTCTCCTTAGTGAGGCCCTCCGCAACCTCGTGAGACCCGGTTTCAAAATAAAGTATAAAAAATAGGGCCGGGGGTGTAGCTCGGAGGTAGAATGCCCCTGGGTTCAATCCCCGGTACCGCAAAAAAAAAAAAAAAAAAATGTTTTGATTGTCAGCTAATGTCAGGCACTAGGAACCCAGCAGGAAGGGGCCAGCCTTCTCAGAAAGGCAGACCACAAAATACAAACCGCCCATAGCCCTTTGTGGTTGTTTGCTGAGGACTGTGGCCACAGCCTTGGCTGGGACAAGGGCTGGTGGGTGAGGAGGTTCTGGGAAGCTGCCTCACACTTGCCTGTGTGCCCTATAGACTGTGTGAGGCTCCCCCAGGCCCTTGCCTGAGCTGCCCTCTCTTCCCTCACCCACTCACCCAGTGAGCAGGCACTGAGGGTGTGACTGAACAAGCCTAGTAGGGAGCGACCCACAGGTGACAGACACAGGCCCCTCACACAGTGGAGAAGGTCTGTGGGCATTTTATGAGCACCAAGGAGGAGATTTCCCTTCTCAAGTACAGAGGAAGCATTCCAAGGGGACAGGGGAGAGACTACATGGAAGGGCAGAGAGGCATTTAGCTCTCGAGCAGACCAGGTAAGCCCAATCAGGTGCCCATGTGCATGTCCACATTCGCAGATGTAGCCGCACGCAGACAGGCACATGCACCTGTTCCTCTTTCTTAGGCAATGTCAACTGGGCCTGTGGACGGTGCGCAGTCCCAAGTGTACCACTGGAAGGTGGTAGCATTAGCTCTTCAGCCTCTTCTTCCTTTTGACTTCCTTGGAAGAGAGCTGATCCTGGCCCATTCTCTCATCTCACTTCCCATGAGCACAAGTGAGTCTGTCTTCCCAGGCCCCTCTTCTCATTCTCCTGATGAGGATTAACCCAGGTCCCTGCCTGGCTTTTGTCCATGGAGTCCAGATGTGACCCCACCCTCTACCCCTGCTGGCAACCATTGATCTTTTTACCATCTCCATAGTTTTGCCTTTTCCAAAATGTCATGTAGTTTGAATCATATAGTATGCATCCTTTTCAGAGTGGCCTCTTTCACTTAGCAGTATGCACCTAAGGTTCCTCCCTGTCATTTTGTGGCTTGATAGCTCATTTCTTTTAGCAATGAATTAATATTCCATTGTCTGGTTGTGCCACTGTTTATCCATTTGCCTATTGAAGGACATCATGGTTGCTTCCATTCTTGGTATTCATGAACAAAACTACTATAGATATTCATGTTCAGGTTTTTGTGTGGACATAAGTTTTCATCTCATTTGGGTAAATACCTGAGAGCATGATTGTTGGATTGTATTGTAAGACTGTGTTTATTTTTGTAAGAAACTTCCAAATTGTCTTCCAGTGTTGCTGTACCATTTTGCATTCCCACTGGCAATGAATGAGAGTTCCCATTGCTCCACATCCTTACCAGCATGTGGTATTACCAGTGTTTGGGATTTTAACCATTCTAATTAAGTATGTAGTGGTATCTCTATTTTAAGTTGCAGTTCCCTAATAGCATATGGTATTGAGCATCTTCTCATATATTTACTTGCCATGCACATATCTTCATTGGTGAGGTCTTTTGCCTACTTTTTAATTGAGTTGCTTGTTTGTTTATTGTTGAGTTTTAAGAGTTCTTTGTATATTTTGGATACAAGTATTTTATTAGATATGTGTTTTACAAGTATTTTCTCCTAGTGTGTGGTTTGGCTTTTTATTCTCTGAATATCTGGTGTTTTGGTTGTTATGGTTGGGAGTCAGTCTGATCTCTGTTATTGCTACTGCTAGAAGTAGAAATCTAACTATTGTTTTTTATGTTAATTATGTATTCAACTTTTCTTTTTGTGTGTGTGTGGTACTGGGGATTGAACCCAGGGCATTATACCTCTGAGCTACACCCCCAGCCCTATTTTATTTTTATTTTGAAACAGGGTCTCACTAGGTTGATGAGACTCTCACTACTTGCTGAGGCTGTTCTCGAACCTGTGATCCTCCTGTCTCAGCCTCCCAAGTGCTAGCATTACAGGTGTGCGCCACCGAGCCCAGCTGTATTCAACTTTCCTGAATTCCTCAAATTGTTGGTTAGGTTTAATGTTGTTTAATGTTCTCTTTGTTTTTTCCAAATATATTATGAAAACTTCTACAAATATTGTTACAACTCTTCCTTCCCAAGTCTTAGTCCTCTCATTATTATTTATTTGTCTGATTGCACTGGCTAATTACACTGTTAGGTAACAATAGAATTAGTGGGTAACCTTACCTTATTTTCGCCTATACTAATTTAATGATTCTGGTTTGGGGCCTCAGGGTTGTATGTGTGTGAAACCACATTGTAGTATCCATTAATTCCTATTTCAGTAAGTGTTTTCATCTGGTAAAAATGTTGAATTTTGTTAAAGGTCTTTTTAGCATCCCTAGAGATCATATTTCTGTCCTAGATATGGGGATGTATAGTGATGAATTTTCTGATATGGAGCTGTCTTTGCAATCTTAGCATAAAACTCACTTGATTATTATGTTTACTTTTAATGTGCTATTGGATTCTGTTTAATATTTTCTGAGATTTTCAGGTGGATGCCATTAAGTGAGGTGTGTTCTATAGCTGTCTCATTGTTTTTTTGTTTGTTTTTTTGCGGTACTGGGGATGGAACCCAGGGTCGTTCTACCTCTGAGCTACACCCCCAGCCCTATTTTTTGTACTTTATTTTGAAACAGGGTCTCACTAACTTGCGGAGGGCCTCACTAAGTAGCTGAGGCTAGCCGTGAACCCGTATCCTCGGTCTCAGCCTCCCAAGTACCAGGATTACAAGCATGCGCCACCACGCCCGGCTTCATTGTTGTGTTTAAGCACCATAACTGTGCTATCCCTGAACAGCATATGTTCTGAATGGGAATCCCACTTCCCATTATTTGTTTAGGTTTAGTAGTAGTGTTGGGGATGGAACACAGGGCCTCATGCATGCCAGGCAAGAGTTCTACCACTGAACTATACCCTCAGCCCTTTCCCATTATTTTAAGTGGCAAGAAATTAGTGTGTTACATGTAACTTGAAATTCCCATTCAATTTCCTAATATATAAGTAAAACATAGTTAAACACTTTAGGACATAAAATGCTCAACATATTTTTTCCTGATCACCAGTTAAAACAGCCATTAATAAACTTTGGATACCTCCTTTATTGAAACTTATTACACTTTTTTTTTTGGTACTGGGGATTGAACCCAGGGCATTCTACCTCCGATCTACTCCCCCAGCCCTATTTTTTATTCTTTATTTTGAAACAGGGTCTCACTAAGTTGCGGAGGGCCTCACTAAATAGCTGAGGCTGGCCGCAAACCCGGATCCTCCTGTCTCAGCCTCCCAGGTACTGGGATTACAAGCATGCGCCACCACGCCCAGCTCTTACTGCACTTTTCAAAAACATCCATATATGATTTTGAATATATCCCAGCTGAATTTGGACTCTTGCCTGAGAGGTCCGCCCCCCATTACTTTGTTGGAAACATTGTATTAAGTTTTGAGGTTATATACATCTTTCCTACATGAATATCAGCCATGAAATTTAGTAGGATTGTAATGCTATATGTATATCTATGGGACAGTTGAAGTAGCATTGGAATTACTTGGTCTTTAAATATTTAGTAGAATTACCTTATGAAATCATCTGTGTCCGTTTTTTTTCTGTAGGGTAGTTCATTGATAATATCTCTGTTTCTGTAAGGATATTGGTCAGCTTAAACACTGTAGTTTCCTGAGATGAGTTTGATAAATTATATTTGCCTTAGAAATTGTCAATTTAAGGCCGGGCGTGGTGGCGCACGCTTGTAATCCCAGTACTTTGGGAGGTGGAGATCGGAGGATCTGGGTTCGTGGCCAGCCTCAGCGCTCTCTCTCTCTCTCTCTCTCTCTCTCTCTCTCCTTAGTGAGGCTCAGCAACTTCGTGAGACCCGGTTTCAAAATAAAGTATAAAAAATAGGGCCGGGGGCGTAGCGAGGAGGTAGAACGCCCCTGCGTTCAATCCCCGGTACTGCAAAAAAAAAAAGAAAGAAATTGTCAATTTAATCTAGGCTTTCAGGTTTACTTGCTTGAACTTATGCAAAAGGTAGCTTATGTTTTTCTCATTTTCCTTCTGATTCAGCGTTCCCCCTCCCCCTTTTCAATTTTTTTTTTTTTTTTTGGCGAACCCAGATCCTCCGGTCTCTGCCTCCCAAAGTACTGGGATTACAAGCGTGCACCACCACGCCTGGCTAGTCCCTTTTCAATTTTTACCCTGTGTATATTTTGTGTTTTCCCTTTTGTTCTTGGTTAGATTGGTTTAGTGACTTATGTATTTTGTAGATTTTCATAAAACAAAAACCAGTATTTTAATTTATTGATTAATTCTATAGTTTATTTTAAAATCACTATTTTCCATTTTGTCTTTATTATTTCCCCTGCCTTCCTTTTTTTTTTTTTGTGGTACCGGGGATTGAACCCAGGGGCGTTCTACCTCCGCGCTACACCCCCGGCCCTATTTTTTATACTTTATTTTGAAACCGGGTCTCACGAAGTTGCGGAGGGCCTCACTAAGTAGAGAGAGAGAGACACAGAGAGAGAGAGAGAGAGAAAGAGAGAGAGAAAGAGAGCCCCTGCCTTCCTTTTGTTTGGCTTTTTTTCCTTTTCTAACTTTTTGAGTTGGATATTTTATTTTATTATTTTTTATTATATGATTGTTTAAGGGTATGAATTTTCCTCAGATTACTCATTTAATTTTGTCCTGTAGATTCTGGTATGTGGTATGTTCATCTTAATAAAAATTTACAATAAGTTATATAATTTTGGTTTATATTTGCCCTAGGCGTGTTTTTTTTTTTTGCGGTACTGGGGATTGAACCCAGGGGTGTTCTACCTCTAAGCTACACCCCCGGCCCTATTTTTTATACTTTATTTTGAAACTGGGTCTCACGAAGTTGCGGAGGGCCTCACTAAGTAGCTGAGGCTGGCCGCGAACCCGGATCCTCTGGTCTCAGCCTCCCAAGTACTAGGATTTCAAGCATGTGCCACCACGCCCGGCTCCTAGGCATGTGTTTATAGATTAATTAGGATTTTTTATGTAGAGAGTCATCTGCAAACGTGGTTTTATTTTTATCCTTTCTGACATGTGGGTCTCATGCTCTCTCTTCGTCCCTTGTTGGAGGCACCTTCCAGTATAGCGCTGAATAGCTGTGATGAGAACTGCACCCCTCCCTGTTCCCATCTTGTCTGGGAGGGACCATTCACGTTTCATTATTTTAGTGTGATGTTAGCTGGAAGTGTTTTTGTGTTTGTAGATGTTCTTTATCAAGTCAAGGAAGTTTCCCTCCATTCCTCTTTTTCTGAGAGTTTTTCATATGAGTGGTTGTCAAAATTTGTCAAATGACTTTCTGCGCCCTTTGGTACAAGCATACTTTTTCTCTTCTTTTAATATGGTTGTTTATACTGATTGATTTTCAAATATTAAACTGGCCTTGGTCGCTGAGATAAACCCTGCTGGTTATTGTATATAATTATTTCTGTGTATTGCCCAATTCTATTTGCTAATACTTTGTTAAGAAGTTTGCCTCTAAATTCATGGGGGATTTGTGATTGGTTTTCTTTTTTTTTTTTACTGTCTTTGTCTACTGTGGGTATCAGAGTATTACTGGACCCATCCAATGTTTCGAATTTTATGGAGTTGTTTCCTGTTTTGCTTTCCAGAGTAGATTGTGTTGAACTGGTGTTAATTCTTCTTCAAATGTTTGATAGAATTTTCCAAAGAAATGTTTTTTTTGGAAATTTTAAATTAAAAGTTGCTTAACAGCTATAGGGCTATGTTATCTCTTTCATACTGGGTGAATTGTGGGGGTTTGTGCTTTTTGAGGAGGTGGTATATTTCATTTAAGTTGTCAGATTTATATATGTACAATTGTCATTTTCCATGTTATCCTTGTGATGTCTGCATGTAGTGATAGCCCCGTCTCATTCTTGCCAGTGATAATCTTTTGTCTTTTCTCTTGTCAGTCTTGCGAGAATCTTGTTAATTTTATTGTTCTTTTTAAAGAGCCAGATGCTCTCTATTAGTTTTGTGTTTCAATTACATTTGATATCTACTCTTCATTATTCTCTTTCCATTTGCTTTGTGCTTATTTTGCTCTTCCTTTTTAGTTTCTTGAGGGAGGGAGCTTAGATTTTTTTGTTCAAGTCTGGTCCTCTTTTCTAAAATAAACATTTAGTCTCTCTGTGCTGCTTCTGCTGTGTGCCATAGGTTTTCAAGGATGTATTTTAATTTTTGTTAGGTTCTATTTAAAATGTTTCCCTTGAGACTTCCTTTTTGAGTCATGGGTTATTTAGAAGTGCATGGTTTAGTTTCCAAGTGTTTGGAGATTTGCCTGCTGTCTTTTTTTGTGTGTGTGTGGTATTGGGGGTGGAACCCTGGGGCCTTCTACCTCTGGGCTACACACACCCCCATTGTCATATTTTTTATTTGGAAACAGGGTCTCGCTAAGTTTCTGAGAGCCTCCCTATATTACAGAGGCTGTCCTCGAACCTGCGATATAATAACCACACTCTGTATTATTACAGTTCTTTAAAGTTTGATAAGGTTTGTTTTATGGCACAGGACATGGAATTTCTTGAGGTGTGTTCTGTGGGTGGTAGACAAGAATGTGCATTTTGCAGTTGTAGGGTGGAACGTTCTGTGCCAGTTAGATCCTGTTGGTTGATAGTGTTATTGCATTTTTCTTTATGCATGCTATAGTCTGTCTAGTCCATAGGTTCCCAAAGTGGGTGATACTGCCCCGGGAAGGTGCTGGAACAAAATATAGATATGTAAAAAAAATGCAAATCTCTGTCACTGCATCTTTCTATTTATTTGCTTAAAAAGGTAGATTTCTGGGGAGGGATACACTGAGTAATTTTTTTTTCTGAAAAGGGGGTGGAAAGCCAAAGAAGTTTGGGAATCTATGAAGAAGTTTCTCCACAATCTACCAATTGTGGAGAAAGAGATGTTCAAGTCTCCAACTATAGATATGGAATTGTCTGTTTCTCCTTTTAGACTATAAGTTGTTGCTTCACATATTTGCAGTTCTGTTGTTAGTTACATATACATCTAGGATTTTAGTGTCTTTTTGATGGAGTGGCCCTTTTATCATTGTATAATGTCCTTCTCTGTACCTGGTAATTTTCTTTTATCCAAAGTCTACTTTATCTTATATTAATATATGTACTCTTGATTTCTTTTTTTCTTTTTTTTGTGGTACCGGGGATTAAACCCAGGGGCGTTTTACCTCCGAGATATACCCCCGGCCCTATTTTTAATTTTTTTTTTTTGCGGTACCGGGGATTGAGCCCAGGGGCGTTCTACCTCCGCGCTACACCCCCGGCCCTATTTTTTATACTTTATTTTGAAACCGGGTCTCACAAAGTTGTGGAGGGCCTCACTAAGTAGAGAGAGAGAGAGACAGGGAGAGAGAGACAGAAAGAGAGAGAGCTGAGGCTGGCCGCAAACCTGGATCCTCTGGTCTCCGCCTCCCAAAGTACTAGGATTACAAGCGTGCGCCACCACGTCCAGCCGGGCCCTATTTTTTATACTTTATTTTGAAACTGGGTCTCACGAAGCTGCAGAGGCCTCACTAAGTAGCTGAGGCTGGCTGCGAACCTGGATCCTCCGGTCTCCGCCTCCCAAGTACTAGGATTACAAGCGTGCGCCACCACGCCTGGCCTCTTTATTTCTTTTGATTAATATTTGCATAGTATCTTTTTTCATCTTTTATTTTCAGCCTGGCTGTATAGTTATATTTGAGGTGAGTTACTTGCAGACAGCATATAGCTGGGCCATGCTTTTAAATATACTATACAGATATACAATTTTTTATTTAATATTTTATTAAATGATTTTTTTGTGGTACCGGGGATTGAACCCAGGGGCGTTCTACCTCCGCGCTACACCCCTGGCCCTATTTTTTATACTTTATTTTGAAACCGGTCTCATGAAGTTGCTGAGGCCCTCACTAAGTAGAGAGAGAGAGAGAGAGAGAGAGAGAGAGAGACAGGGAGAGAGAGAGAGAGAGAGAGAGAGAGAGAGAGAGCTGAGGCTGGCTGCGAACCCAGATCCTCCGGTCTCTGCCTCCCAAAGTACTGGGATTACAAGCATGCGCCACCACGCCCGGTGTTTTATTAAATAATTTTATTTAATATTATTTAATATTTTAAGTCATAATTTTTAAAATAATATTAAATAAAATATCTAATTTTTATTTAATTTAATATACAAATTTTTTATTTGGCACATTTAAACTGTTCATATTTAATTCAATTATTGATACATTGCTGCTTAAGTTTGTTACTCTATTTTTGTTGTTGTTTTCTGTTTGTTCTCTCCATTTTTCATTTCTTGCTTTCTTTTTCCTGACTTTCTGGGGATTACTTGAACATATTTTAGAATTCAATTTTGATTTAGTAGGATTTTTGAGTGTATCTCTTGTATAGATTTTTTAGTGGTGTTTAGATATTTAAACTATCTTCACATAACTGACCCCAGTTTATGGGTGTCATCATTTAATAAGTCTGAGTGAAGTGTAAACACTTTACCCCTCTTTACATCCCTTTCCCCTCCCATTTACAATATAATAGTCTTAAATATTTCCTCTGCATACATTTAGAATCACATCAAAATGTGCTGTCATTTTCTTCAATGGTCAAACAGCATAATTTAGAAAACCCCAAAGGAAAAGGAAAGTATGTTATATTTACTCATATTTTCTTCTGTTATTCTTTCTTTCTTCCTGATATTCCAGTGTTTCTTCTTTCACAATTTATTTTCTGTTTAGAGGACCTTGTTTAGCTATTCTTTTAGGGTAGGTCTGTAGGTGACAAATTCTCTTAGTTTTCCTTCATCTGAGAATGTCTTGATTTCCCTTCATTCCTGAAGGATATTTTCATTGGGTATAGAATTCTGGGTTGACAGTTCTTTTTTTTTCAGCACTTGAAAAAACGTGTGCCTCTTCCTTCTGACCTCCATGGTTTCTGATGAGAAATCTACTGTCATTCGAATTGTTTTCTTCCTATAGGTAAGATGTTGTTTCTCTCTTGCTGCTTTCAAGATTTTTTGTCTTTATATTTCAGAAGTTTCAGTATAATGTGTTTTGGCATGGGTTTCTTCAAGTTTATTCTGCTTGGGGTTCGTTCAGCTTCTTGAATCTGTAGGTTAATGTCTTTTGACAGATTTGGAAATATTTCATCTATTTTGTCTTTGAGTACTTCTTTAGCTCTGCCCATTTCTCTTTTCATTCCAGGACTCTGGTGGCATGATTGTTAGATCTTTTGTTATATTCCCAAAGGCTCCTGAGCTCTGTTGACTTTTTTTTAGTCTGTTTTTTCTTTGTTGTTCAGATTGGGTAATTTCTATTTTTCTATCTTCCAGTTCATTGATTCTTTCCTTATTGCCCTCCATTTTGCAGTTGAACCTATCTATTGTGTCTTTAATTTGTCATTGTATTTTTCAGTTTTAACATTTTCATTTGGTTCTTTATATCTTCTGTTTCTTCGTTGAGATTTTTTACTATTCATTAATTTCAAGTACATTTTTAATTGTCTGTTGAACATTCTTATGATGGCACATCTAATGTCTCTGTCAGAATTTCCACATCTGAATCATCCTGGAGCCTATTGTCTTTTCTAAGTCAGGTTGATATCCTGGTTCTTGGTGTGATAGTGATTTTTGATTGAAACCTAAATCCTTTGTTATTATGTCATGAGTTTCTGAGTCTTATTTAAATCTTCTGTTTTGGCTGTCTGCTATAACACCACTCATCCTGGGGGAGGATTGAGAGTTGCTCATTAGTCACAGATGGAGGTAGAAGAGCAGGTTCTTCACTTGGCCTCCACCAACACTCAGCTGGAGGGACTCATAACCGCTGGGCTAGGGTGAGAGTCCAAGCTCCCCAAGAGACCTCCACACACAACAGCCTGGCTGGGAGAATGAGAGATCTTGTTACTGCTTCCCACATGGCTGCCACTGACAGCGTTGATTTAATTAACTCTGGGTGGTATTAAAAGTCCTGTCTGCACTGGGACTCGCTATAGTAAGTAGGGGAAGGAGTACCTTACAAGTGATCTTTAGTGGCATTGTATGAGCTATGGGTCTTGCTACCACAGGGCAAGAGTGAAAGTCCCTGCTCCCACTTGGCTCTCTCTGATCCCCCCCACACAAACAGGAGTTTTGGGGTGATACATTACAGGTGGTGAGGGTAGAAGTTTAGGCTCCCTACTCAACCTCTGCTGGTATGAGTAGAGGTAGGCTGCAGTTTTTATCCATAGAGTTTACTGTAGCATAGTGATCAGTACTTGGAAGTTTTGCATCTTGCTAGGCTTCCTTCTTCCTACTCCTTTCACTATGGAAAATTGTATTTTCTTGGGGCTTTTAAAAACCAGTGCCTGTTGCATTTATGGGTTGCTAGGTTCTCTACCGCCAAGTCTGGGATATATAAAACCATAAAAGAAACTCCAAAAAAGGAGGAGCTACTTTTGTGTCATATCTTGGGTCCCAAGGTCCCCTACCCAGTCTTATTTTTACCTTTCAGAGTCTTCTTACCTTTGCTTTGTACATTATGTCCAAGGGTCATATGTATTTAGTTGTGCTTAGTGGGATGAATGGGGGAAATGCTTCTCGTTCATCTTTCCAGAAGCTGAAAGCCTGGAGGTAATTTTTATCCATGATGTGAGATAAAGGTTGAGGGTCCTCCCCCACATACCCCTAATGAATGTCCAATCATTTCATTACCATTTGTTGAAAAGATTATCATTTTCTGTTGAATTACTTTGGTACTTTTGTAAAAAAAAAATTGATTAGCCAGATGTGGTGGCACATGCCTGTAATCCCAGTACTTGGGAGGCTGAGACAGTAGTATCACAGGTTCGAGACCAGCTTCAGTAACTTAGTGAGGCCCTCAGCAATTTAGTGAGACCCTGTTTCAAAATAAAAAATAAAATAGGACTGGAGGTGTATCTCAGAGGTGCTAAGTTCAATCCCCGGCACCACTAAATAAATAAATAAATAAATAAATAAATAAATAAATAAATAGATAGATGTGATTTAATTTCAGGAAAAATATTTGGGATTATAGTTTTAATTGTTAGTCCTGTCACATTGTTTTATTTTTGTATATTAGACATTCCAGTTATATTTATGTTGGATCTACTTTGCTTGTCTTCTACATGACTTTAGTCCTAATCCTTTTTAAAACTCATTCCTATTTCATTTTTTCCTTTTAGCTCATTTAATTCCTCTCTTCTTTTTTCCTTTCCATACTTTCAGTCATATCCATTCTGCCTTGCACTCCTTGTGATTTCTGAAATGATTTGTCTTTCTGTTTACTTTTGAAATGATTTTGTCCTTTTCTGTAATTTCTCTCCTGAGTTGGGTTAGCTCTCATCTCACACCTTGCAGTGTCCATCCATCTTTATTTTGAGTGTTCAAATCTGATTTGTAGTGTTCTTTCCCATCAGCAATTACTTGTAGAATTGTATTCATTTCATGTTGGAAAGTTGTATCAGTTTTCCAGTTTTTTTTCTGGAGTATTTTTATTAGCTGAATAGTTTTCATCTTTGCTTTTTATTTTCTCCTTATAGAAGCTTTGCATGGATTTTGGATTCCTTTTTCAGATAAGGGTAAAATGTGTTAAATTTTCCTGGACCAGTAATTACTTGTGATTCTGTGGAGCATAGGGGAGGGTTTGGGGTAGCTTACTTGCTTCCTAGTTATAGAGCACCCTCTTTTATTAGTACAGTGAAATCCAGTTTCTTTGTCTGCTTTTGGTGGTGGTGGGGGTCTGTCTGTTTCTGATTCTCTGGAAATATCATACCTCTGCAGCACTCTACCCCAGACACTTGCATCTCATCACTAAACCACATGGAGCCTTTTCCTTTTAAGTATCTCTCTTCCTCCAGAAGCAGGGTCCAAGTGGCCACCTCCTGTCCCAGGCACTTCCCAAGCCCTTTCTTTCAAGTCCCCAGATCCAGTTGTCTGGCCCACTGGGCCTCAGACCTAGTCTTAGTATTTCTCTGCAGAGGGTGGGACCTCTCTTGTAGTGATGCCATATTTCACATCATGAGGACCCTGCTGCACTCTCTCCCACGCCACCCTGCCGGGTTTTGCAGGTCTCAGAAGTTTATCTCCCTACTTCCATGTAAGTTCGTGTTAGCAGCTTTCTTTCTTCCTTTCCTTTCCTTTCCTTTCCTTTCCTTTCCTTTCCTTTCCTTTCCCTTCCTTTCCCTCCCCTCCCCTCCCCCCCCCTCCCTCCCTCCCTCCCTTACCTGGGGTTTGAACCCAGGGCATTATACCTCTGACCTACACCCCCAACCCTATTTTGTTTTTTATTCTGAAACAGGGTCTCCCTAAATTGCTAAGGCTGGCCTTGAACCTGTGATCCTCCTGTCTTAGCCACACAAGTATGGGAATTACAGGCCTGCACCATGACACCCTGCTAAGTTAGTAGTTTTTTTTTTAATCTCCCATATGCTATAGATGTACATTGTGTATGATTTTGTCTTCTTTCCTATTGGCCATATGGCTTGTGGAGGACCTGGGGAGAAATGTGAGTGTAGGGGACCACATCTCCATAGAAACAAGCTTTTATTCTATTTCTAGTTTTTGTTGGGTTTGTAGTTTTTGCCATGTTTACATTTCTAATACCCTTCCCTTCTTCCTGCCCTTGATAAGCCCTTTTCCCCTAAAGGTTGATCAATTTAAATAGTCCATAAGTGCCTCAGTCTTTGTCTTTCTTGATTGTCTTTACTGTACCTTTGTTCTGTATTTATTAATTTCTGCTTAGTATTTTCTTTATTCTACTTCATCTGTATTGTGATGTCCTTTCTCCTATTTATTAGTTGGATACTCAGTTCATGACACATGGGCTTTCTATTTTCCTAGTGCATTTAAACATTATGTTTCACTCTAAGAATTATTTTAGTTTATATAATAAGTTTTGAAACTTGTTAATTCTTTTTTAAGTTTATTATGATTTCTCATTTGATTTCTAAGTATGACTTTGAACCTCCAAGTGGCAGAGGTTTCTCTACATGGTCCCCCCTTTTGCTATTGATTTCATTTTTCCTGATGGTATTTCATCACCTTGTGTTTCAGATCTTCATTTGTGTTTCTTCCCCTGCCCCTTCTGCTTGAAGAACATGTTTCCTAATTTCTTTAAGTGAGGTTTGATAGTGGCGAATTCTCTCAGTCTGCCTGAATAATCGTTATTCTGCTATTATTTGTGAAAAAGGTTTTCCTTTGTATGGAAATCTAGCTTGTTAGGTTTTTTCTTTCACTACATTGAGACTATTCCACTGTCCTCTGCCTTCTGCTCTGTTGACAACCAGTTAGCATAATTGTTCCTTTGTATGGCTCTGTCTTCTCTCTATGGCTGCTTAAATAAAACCCTTTTTATTATGGAAAATTGAAACAGGGAAAGTAGAGACAAGTGTAATGAGCCATATGTCTGTCCTACACCCTTAGCAGTATCCACATCTGCCAATCTTGCTCCACTTGCCTCTCCTTGCTTTCATGTTAGGTATAAATATGCCAGTAGGCATCTCAGTTAAGGACTTAACATAATCACAGCAGCAACCTTAATAGCAATTCCTTAATATTATGCCCTTTCCAAATTTAAATCTTACCAGTTATCTCAACACAACTCTTTTCTTTTTGCAGTACTGGGGATTGAACCCAGGGGCATTCTACCTCTGAGCTACTCCTCAGCCCTATTTTTTATTCTTTATTTTGAAACAGGGTCTCACGAAGTTGTGGAGGGTCTCACTAAGTAGCTGAGGCTGGCCACGAACCTGCAATCCTCCTGTCTCAGCCTCCCAAGTACTGGGATTACAGGCATGCACCACCACACCAGGCTTCAGACACAACTCTTCTTTTCCCTCCCTCCCATCTCTCTCCATTCCTTCCGCCTCTTTTGTTTCCTTCCTTCCTTTCTCTTTTCTTTTCTCTTTCTTTGCGTTCTACCTCTGAACCATACCCCCAGCCATTTTTACTTTTTGTTTTGAAAGAGGTTCTCTCTAGGTTGCTTAGAGTCTCACCAAGTTGCTGAGGCTAAGACTCAAACCTGCGATCCTCCTGTCTCAGCCCAAGTACTGGAATTACAGGCATGAGCCACCACGCCCAGCTTCAGATACAACTTTTTATACAGTCTCACTTGGATCAGTATCCAGGCTAGGCTTACTTGTTTGCCTTGGCTTTATCTAAGTCTCACTGTAACAGCCTCTCCCTTCTTCTCTTATTCATGTCACTCACTAGTTGAAGAAGCTTGTCACATCCTGTTGAATCCTGCAGTCTGGGTCTGGTTGATTGTATCGTGATGTTGCTCAATATGTTTCTCTAACCTCACTATATCCTGTAAGTTGACGATTAGAATAGAACAGGACATCTGAACCTTGGCATTATTGAGATTTTGTTGTCAGCGGCTGTCTTGTGCATTGTAGGAGGTTTATCCTCACCCCTGACCTCTACCCACTGATGCAGTTGTACCACTTGTTGTGAGAACCAAAAGGTGTCTCTAGACACCTTCATTTTCCCTTTCTCAGGAGGGGCTTTGTGAGATAATTAAGCCCTCTAGAAAATGAATTGGTTGCATACTTGTCTACTCTCCAAGGATGGTACCTAGCCAGTGCCATTCCGGATATATAGGAGGGAAATTCTTTCTGCATCATGGATGTCTTGGGAAATTTGGGTTTAAGTTCTCTTCAAATTCTCTTGGTCTGTGGTGATTCTTTGGGCCAACTGAGGAATGTTTTTGTCAGGTTTATGTGTGCTCTTCCCAGAAGCCCAGGGGAGCATAGGATGGCTCAGGTCAGCCTGTTTCTGGTATGCAGCTTGATGGGAGACCCCTTCCCCTCCCTGCCTTGCAGTGTGTGAAGGCTTGGGCTCTCATCTGGCACTGGTGGTCATTTTCCCCACAGCGGTCCTCTGGTCAGCCTTGATTTCTTAACCTGGAAAAGGAGATGGCTGTGCTGATGTGCTAATGTGAGGTGTGAAGCCCTGGCTGCAGCTGGCATAGTGACTCTTGACGTTTGTCTCCCTCCCCTGAGTCCTGCACTGGACACATGCTTGATTGTCCTTTGATTTGACCTTTGTCACTGTAAAGCCTGTTTTAGTAAGCTGCTCCCAACAATGAGCTTACTGAACCTGTGACAATTCTCAGCCTGCTCCTTTCTCTTTTTTCTTGTTCTGTTTTGTTAATTGACAACTCTATTGTAGTAAATCTGTTTCAAGAGAAGTCGTTCCATCCAGGCTCTGGCATTTTTGTTCCATTTCTTCTGAGTTGCAAAAATCTTTGAGTCCAGATTGGTTCTTTTTCTGTTTACTTATTCTTGGGTTTGTTTTATTGTTACTGGGGAAGAGTCTGAAAAGGTGAGGTTTTTAGATAATAAATATTATCTGGGCATGGCGGTGCACATCTGTAATCCCAGTACTTGGGAGGCTGAGACAGGAGGATCACAGGTTCAAGACCAGCATCAGCAAGTTAGCAAGACTCTCAACAACCTAGTGAGATTTTGTTTCAAAACAAAAAATCAAAAAGGGCTAGGGGTATAGCTCAGAGGTAGAATGCCCCTGTGTTCATCCCCCAATACCACCAGAAGATAGATAATAAATATTTCTTCCTTTAAAAGTAATATTTGTTCATCCCAGAAATATTTTTTACATATTAAAAGTTTAGGAATCACCACAGCCAACATCCTGGTGTTGCTTCTCCCCATGTACTATATTTCTTCAGTACCAGGCTCATCTGAGATATGAGGTGTGGAGTCTATGTTCCTTCTCTTCTTTTTTTTTTTTTTAAATATGCTTTTATTGGTGCATTGTAGCCTCACATTATTTTGTGTGTGTGTGGGGGGGGTACCGGGGATTGAATCCAGGGGCATTCTATCTCTGAGTTACATCCCCAGTCCTATTTTTTATTCTTTATTTTGAAACGGGATCACTAAGTTGTGGAGGGCCTCATGAAGTAGCTGAGCCTGGCTGAGAACTTGCAGTCCTCCTATCTCAGCCTCCCATGTTAGCCTCACATTATAATGAAGTTCAGAGTGATAGGGAAATACATGTACACAGCACTTGGTGAGTCCCCCCCCCCGGCTCCCTCCTTACTCCCTCCCCTTCCCTGTACATGATATTAAGATTGGCATTGATAATTTAATATATGTACATAATATCAATGGAAGTATTTCCTACAATAATTCTCCGTCCCCAACATCCACCTCCTATAGATCCCCTCCATCACTCTACTGGTGTTTTCCTCCTTTAAAGTCCCTCTTGTCTCCCAATTACTCCTTAGCTTTTATATATGAGAGAAAACATAACCCTTCACTTTCTGTGACTGGCTAATCTCACTTAGCATAATGTTCTCCAGGTCCATCTATTTTCCTGAAAATAATATAATTTGTTCTTTATTTCTGAGTAGAATGCCATTGTGTGTATATCACATAATTTTGTAGTCCATCTGTTGATGGACACCTAGGCTGGTTCCATGATTTGACTATTGTGAATTATGCTGCTCTAAACATGGATGTGCATGTATCACTATAATATTCTGATTTCAGTTCCTTTGGAAAGATACCCAGGAGTAGTATAGCTGGATCATATGGTGGTACCATTCCAAGTTTTCTGGAATGTCCACACTGATCTCCCTAGTGGCTGCACTAATTTGCAACCCCACCAACAGTGCCTGAGTTCCTATTTCCCCACATCCTTTCCAGCATTTAGTGTTATTTGTATTCTTGATCATTGCCATTCTAATTAGAGTTAGATGGAATCTAAGTGTAATTTTGATTTGCATCTCCCTGATTGCTAATGATGTTGAACATTTTTTATATATTTATTGCCATTTGTATTTCTTTTGTGAAGTGTCTATTTAGTTCAATTGCCCATTTCTTCATTGGGTTATTGTTTTTTAGTGTTAAATCTTTTACGTTCTTTGTATATTCTAGATATTAGTCTTCTATCAGAGGAGTAGCTGGCAAAGATCTTCTCCCACTCTGTAGGCTCTCAGACTCTTGATGCTTTTCTTTTTTTTTTTTTTTTTTTTT